>PVIR01001384.1:0-124370 GCA_004026965.1 Petromus typicus | reverse complement strand
GATAAATAGAGTACCCCCATTATCTAATAATTTCCTCAAAGCACCATCTCTGAAAACATGAAATGTTTGGAGGATGTTTTAGACTGGAAACAACAAATTCTGTTAATGTTAAAAGATAATTTACAATACTGTCAAAATTACATGGTGTCTGCTTACCCATTTCAGCAGTAGATCAATACCATATTAGGGAAGTGAGCAACAGAAATTAAAAAAAAAAATCTGTGTTATTTTTTAGCAAATCAACAACCTGATAATTATTGGTTTGTACTCAATTACTTAAAAACAGGAATCACAGAAACAATTAACAGTGAACTGCACCAGTAATTATTTAGTCTCCAAATTGATGTATTTTGAAATAATTCAGCATCTTTGTAGATATCCAACATGTGGCAAAAGGCAAAATCATAAATAAAAAGAAACTAAGACAATGAACATTTTAGAAAAAGTATAAAAACATTTTAGAGACAATATAAAATTTTAAAGCAATTATTTTTATTTTGAAAATGGAATGTTATGGGACAAATGTTTTTCAAAATATCACTTTGACTTTAAAGGAAATAGTATAAAATAGTTCTTGGACTTTGTTGAACAGTGCAATATAAAGTTATCAGTGTATGAGCTCTACAGTGAATTTATTTTATACATATTTTTCAGTGACACTAAATTTGGGTAATGTAAGATAGACAAACTTCTAAGTGGATTGCCCTTCTGACAAACAGATAGCAAAGACTGGCAGTGTTAACTCTGTAGAAATATTAGAAGGAACAGAATTCTGTAAAGTATGGTTCATAACAATGAAACTACTCTGCAAAGATATAAGCACAGCTCATGTTTCTTTCTAGAATACTAACAATATATTCATAAAGGCCATATTGAATACAAGTTATATTTCATGGTGTCTAGTATTTCATCTATAAGCCTGGTAGGAATAACATTGGTATCTGTTTACTCTTGTTCAATATATTTATATCAAAATTTTATAGCTGAGTTGGAATCACATTGCTTAATAATTCTCATCAAACAAAGGCATATTTAAATCAGTATATCTCAGTGACAATTCTATACAGTGCGACACTAAAAATATAATCCTACACTAAAGTAAGTTTCAGAAATGATGTGTGTTGATACCTCTTGGAGCCAATAGAGAAAAGCAATGTTCAGCAAAAATTCCATTTATTTTCATGTATTTTCCAGTCGCTTCGGGGAGTGGACTGTGTAATCAGTTCTGTCTGGTAAGATATCAACAGAAGTGAAGCACAGATTAAAACATGGGATGGGGCCGGGGAGTTAGCTCAGTGGTTCTGGCGCCTGTCTCGCAAGCGCAAGGACCCGGGTTCGATTCCCCGGTAACCACATAACAATACTGGGTGTGGAGACCCACACCCCGCAGCAATCAGTACCACATACCACAGTGCCGGGTGTGGTGGCTCACTCCTGTAATCCCAGCACTCAGGAGGCAGAGGCAGGAGGATTGTGATGTGAGTTGGAGGCTGAGTTGAGGGCCAGCCTGAACCACAAAGTGAGACCCTGTCTCAAAAAAAACCTAAAAAAAAAAAAAAAAAAATGGGAAAGCTCATGGCAATGGAGAGAGCCTCCAATGTCTAATATTTTGTTTTCTTCCCCCTTTTGCATCATGGGGGCAGACTGAGCTTCATGACACAGATGCTGCAGGTCCAGATGATGATATCTCCATCAGTCAAAGATCTCTGTGGAACAGAGGATGATGGCTGTCACAGTGGGGTTAAAGCATGGACAACAAATGAACTTTTATCCTGTCAAGTACCTGTGAGTTCAGGACTTCATATCCAAATGCAATAAAACCAATACCGGTCATTTGAGTGTGTGTAATGCATATTGTAAGATAAAAGCTCTTAGATGTCTACAGTAAAGGGAATTCTTAAACCATTTCAGCCTCATATCTCAATCTTAAAATTTGATTACAGACAGCTTTTCTTTCTTCTGTCTCCTCCTAGAATTTATTCATATTCTTTTGATGTGGGGTTGGGTAGAACCAGTTTATGAAACTGATATGATACACTTCTTTGCTTTAGTTACAGTATGATCCTCTTTGTCTTTATGACCTGTCACTTTGAAGGTTCACTCTCACTAGGTAAAGGAAGGAGTAGTTTGCTTTCCAGATATCACAACTAAGGTTTTACAGTACATATTCAATGTGAGCTAAAAACTTGTCACCATTTCTATATTTTCTTTTTCACTAGACATTAAATATCTTCCCTCTCATCCTTCACTTTTTTCAGAAAACAGATCATTTTTATTAAAACAATAATCCACTTTTTGATAATGTCCTTAATCTCTGATTATTTTTGTAGTTATTTTCTTATACTTCCAGTGTTTTCATAAAAAACACAGATGAAAAATATTTTAAAAATATTTTCTCAGAGAGTAAGCTAGATTTTTCTATTGCAGTTCTATCCATATCTCATATCTTTGCATTATTAGTTTATATATATATGCTCTAGAATAATAATATTCCTCCAGGAGAATTGAGAATCCATCAAACATGTTTGCCAATTTCAGCAGAGAAAATTGTATGAATATAATAATACTAACTTTACTAAGACATCAAAAGATTAATACAAGTTACCTTTGGCCGCTACAATTTCAAAAGGTTCTCAGAGAGGTGGCTACTGCTTTGGGAACTTTGACCACTGGGATTGCTGCACATACGTTTTCAATTTCTTCTCTAAGGGATGGCATTATGATGGGTTTTCTGTGATACAGGACATCCTCAAGGTCCCTCATATGAAGATAATATCATCTATTGAAAAAAATCATATTATTTTTCTTTCCCTGAAGTGTATGTACCCTTTTTTGGCAGACTCTGTATATATACAAATTATATCCTGATAATTTAAATTTAGATTTGGAGCAAAACACTGAAAAGGCAAATTATTTTGGCCCCTGATTGGTAGAGACTTATTGGCCATGGCCTATTTCTCTGAAGCATGTATGCATATCCCATTTTCTGCATCAGTGAATGTCTTTGTCTATCTTTCTGTGTGTATGTGTCACAACAGTTAAACATAGGATCCTGTGTCTATTGTTTAATAACCACTGTGCTATACCCTACTCCTACGAAAAATAGTCTAATTCCTCTAAAACATAAACTCATTCCTATGCTTTAGTGTAAAATATTTTCCTCTATTTACATTAATTTCACATTGCATTTTTTGAAAACAGTGAAAGATAATTTATGTTCTCTGGTATTGAATTACATCACTTTTTGAACTACTTATTAAAAAATAATTTAGTATCACCCACTGGTGGCTGGATTATCTCACTGCAAATGTGGGAAAAGATTACGAGAAAATTTCCCTGAATATGACTGTTTCAGGCTGATTTACTAGACAGGACAAAATGTCAAAGATTCATGGAGTAAAAGCAAAATTAAAAACTTTTTTATTCTTAATGCTGGTAAGTCAGCCTTGGCTCAAACACTAAGAGGACTGACCCCTGTTTCAATGTTAGTGAGAGTGGTTATGCTCTTTGGGCAGGGTGAAATTACAGAGCTTGGGTATTTGACAGCTTTTTGTTGGTTACAACTTTGAATATATAGACTCAACAAACTCACTGGGCCATTCATTAATTCAAGCGACATACTCATTGGTTAGTTTCACAGTCAGTTAGAATTAGCCACATTGGGCAGGAAAGCAGAAGAAACAAAAGTATTTCATAAACAAAGACAGTCCTGATCTGACCCAGGCAAGATCCGGCAAGTCTAGGCATGCCCTCAGTAAATGCCCTGCAGCAAGGCCAGCCTTAGCTGTGGGGAGATAATGTTCCCTTTTCACAGACACATGAACATTTTGCACATTGCTGCTCATAGAAGAAGAATATTTATCTTTTCTCTTTATGTCTAATGTTTAAAATAACTTCATTTTAGAAAACTTCCTCTGCACTTTTAAGGACACAGAGTGAACTATGTCTCCTTACCTCTAATACATCATGCTTGGTGTGAAGCACTCAGTGGCCCACTTATTGATGCAAAAGGCACCAACTTCCTTGATATAAGCATAAAAATTGCTATTCTCTAGTTCTCACACCACTTTTGGAAACAATTTTAGGTTTGTCTCTTCCCTTAACTATAGATATATAGCAAGGATTTTGTTTGACTTTTTCAAACCTATATTTCTTCCCTCTAGTGCCATCTCTTCTTTAGCTGGAGGTAAAGAATTCCAGGAGGCCACTGAAGATTGTGTGTCCTGATCACACAGCATAAATTCATCATCTATTTTCAGAGCCCTGAAATACACCCCATCTGCATCCACATACTTGTTTATTCCTTCAGTTCTAATGTTGTATCTTCTACAGATCACCACACAGTGAAATTTTCTCCTTTCTTCCACATATTTCAAAGCAGAGTGACTCAGGTAGTCACATAATTTCCAATCTGACTGTGTGCTTTGGAAAGGTTGTGTAGGGCCAGGGATTTAACTCAGTGGTTCTGGTGCCTGTCTTGCAAGCACAAAGACCAGGGTTTGATCCTCGGTGACCACACACAATACTGGAGACTCACACCCAGCAGCAATCAGTACCACATACCACAGTGCCGGGCGTAGTGCTCATGCCTGTAATCCTGCACTCAGGAGGCAGAGGCAGGAGGATTGCTGTGATGTGAGCTTGCGGCTGAGATCAGGGCCAGCCTGAACTACAAAGCGAGACCCTGTCTCAAAAACAAAAAAAGGGAAAGGTCATGTAAGAAACCAGCATTCCTAACTCTGTGGGAATACTAAGCATATATAAACATATATTCTGCACCAATGAAAGGATTTCATATTCACATTCTCTACTCTATTGTGACATAGGCATTTTAAAATTTTCCTGACTTCTTCCTCTACTGTTCACATTTTTTAAAATACTCATTTTCAGAATAAGAAACTTGGAGAAGTGAATGTAAATAAAGATGAGTATGCTTCATTTAAACTGTGGTTAAAACTTATTAAATCTAATATTAAATAAAAATGTATAAGAGATACTGAATGTATCCATTAAATTTTCTCATAAGAAACTCCTGATCTTGTATTTTTCTCTTACCCAAATTCTGTTTGACAATCAATTTAAAATCCAAAGATATAATGTAAGTCCTTAAGGTAATGACTGTGAAATAGCAATACAGCTTGACATTTAATGAAGTGGATAGATGTGTCTCTTACCTGGTGAGGAGATCTGAAGATTTAAAATCATGCTGGTTAGATGGTCTCTGTGTGTACATCTTTTATCAGACTGGAAGGAGATATTCACCATAATAGCACTCCATACAAATATTTCACAATTTCATACTGTTTTAAAAATAATGAAAGCACTGGGCTGGAGATGTAGCTCAGTGGCACCGTGCTTGCCTGGCAAGCACAAGGTCCTGAGTTGTAGCCCCAGTACCGCAAAAGAAAATTAAAAGAAGAGAAACAATAACACTATTAAATAGATTGAAATTTTGTTTACATTTCTAAAACCATAATCCAGAAGATCCTATCTTTTGTTTGTGATAATGTAAGGCTAAAATTTAGCTCAGGCTTCACCCTGCTACAAAAATTTGCAGGCCTGAGTTTCGATTTCCCAAGTCCCGGTTTCTCGTAAAAGGCTAGGCCAGCCTCCCTGTACTGGTACATCTCCCCCCCTCCCCCCAGGAGATAATAAACAAGACAAAGGCATTCCAGGTCAGCCCGCCAAAAATTCGCGCCAAAAAGTCGAACTAACCTATAGATTTAAAGGTAAACCCACTTGACCAATAAAAGAAGACCACCTCTCCAAAAGCCTTCGAAATCTGGTATAAAAGCTGTGTTGCTCCGCCCCTCAAGGCCGGCCCTTTCCTGCGTGTTAGGACAGTCCCAGCGCGCTGGCCCCAGAGTAAACCTCTTGCTGTTGCATCGATATCCTGACTGCGAGTCTCTCTGGGGTGTGTCTCCCGGAAGGCTCCGTTTGAGCCTAACAATAATATAAGTTTATTGATATCTCTGACTCAGTTATAATTATTACTCCATATCAATATGACCTCCAGTTAATGGGAAAATTAAATATCTGAATTTGAGATGAGAGATACCAGGTAGTTAGCTATTATCTTCATGACCAGACAACTAAGTTGATAACTAAGTGCACAATTAGAATTTCCTAAAAATTTACTATAGTTCTCACTGGGTTTGAATCCAAAGGTTACACTAATCACTTGTAGTGGTGCTTCCAAAATAAAATCCAAAAGTTTAGGTGTATTTCTCTACAGCTAATAGAAGATGAGAATGAGTTACAGGCACAGGTGTTTTAGACCTTTACACTTCAGCATGAAAACTTTACATTAAAATTGTAACTATGTATAATAACTATTCCCATCTCTTGGCTCAAAAACTCAACTGTGCAAGAACCTTTTATCTGAAAGAACAATAATATTTTTTCAAGCACCGATCTTTTGAGCAGTAAACAGTTGTCTTTGGGGAGATCTGATTAAGTTTCAGGGGACTTCACAAAATGCCGAACAACAGGTA
This sequence comes from Petromus typicus, assembly GCA_004026965.1. Taxonomy (NCBI): domain Eukaryota; kingdom Metazoa; phylum Chordata; class Mammalia; order Rodentia; family Petromuridae; genus Petromus; species Petromus typicus. The sequence continues at coordinate 117,876 of PVIR01001384.1, read as the reverse complement.
TCCATGAGGTTGTCATCCCTCTCTGTAGTTGTAGGTGCACTAATCTGTTTTGTCCACAGGAACCAATGCACTTAGACTATCCTTTCTGTGTTTGTAATGCCTTCATGTAGACTGGTTTCCTCTATATCTCCCTGCATGCGCAGTCCTGAAGATCATCCTCCAATTTCCATGTTCACAAGATGATCCATCTGCATAAGTACTGCAAACATCTTTCCCTAACACCCACGACTGGCTTTAATCTCCCATTTCTCTCTGGCTTGGTTTTCTACCTCACAAAGCCTAGATGACATGGGAAGGAGACATGAGGCTCTCCTTTCTGTGCCTCTTCTCTCTTCCTTTCTTCCATTCCTTTCCCACTTTCACTCTCTTCTCTCTGGGGCAAGAACACAAAATAGCCACCGATTCTCAGGTGTGTATTGTGATTATTTTTCTCTTTGCCAGAAAGATTTGTCAAAGAAACAAAGTAAATGAAAAACCTGGGAGAGGTAATGGTGTTATTATTTCCTAAATTTCTCATAAACTCTACACACCATCATGCTCCCTCAAAACATGACACATTCTTGAGTATCTGCATGATTCTCACACACTGTGTTCATTGCGCCTTCTTTTGCAAACAGAGTAGTTTCCTAAGAAACTTAATATTATTATATGCATATATGTCTACAGTTGATAGAATTTTCGAAGCCTTCCAATCCTAGTAACATGTTGATTAAAGCTTCACATCTTAAGGAGAGTTTTTAAAGTTTCACATACAAAGAGTGAATTCACAGTGAAGGTAGTTATGAAGAGGTAGAGGGAACAGAAATAAGTATTCCAAGTCCTTTTGATTCTGTGCTGGGGACAAAATCATTCCATAAACAAGACATTTCCTCATAATTTTATGCTGGAGTTCACAATGTCTGTGTTTTCAGTCATGGAGATATACAGCACAGGCCAATTCACCTTTCTAGGTGTAAAGAAGTTTAATTAGACTGTTTAAACAATGCAGTAAATATTATAAGTTAATTCTTCAAGGCTTGTGTTTACAATTGTCAACAGGGAAACATCAAGTCAAGTAATCCAATACTGAGTATCTGTTGGATAGTGGGAAATCTGAAACACAGAAATGTAACTGGGTCCAAATTTCCATTCAATGTATATAAATGTTTACTTCTTTCAACATAATATCACTTTAGTTATTGAAGTAACATATACTTTACATTATAAACCTAGATAAATTACTTCGTATAAGGTAAGAGCAGAATTCCTGGGGAATATTTCCAGAAGTCTGGTAAAGTCAATGGAGCAGAATTTCTGTATTTATTCAGATCAAAGAATTTAGAGCTATAAAGTCAAATAAGTGGGGAGGATATGTATTTATACATATATATTTTTCTATAGTTTCTTTTTTATCTTGGTGTGCCTGTATTAAGTACACAATATCCAATATTCTACCTTCATCCTAAAATCAATTTCTAGATCTTTATTATATAAAAATAACAACCAATAGAATAAAGTAAAAGAAAGAGAATGAATGAATAGTCCTATTCCATAGCAGTGATATCACATGGTTTGTTTTTTTTTAATTCAAATCTTTATTGGTACATTATGAATACATATCATCATCGCGTTCAACACTGAGAGTTTGTACCAGCATATGACACGACTTGATTCTCACTTTTTTCCTCTTCCACCTTACAAGCCCACCCCCTATATACATAAGCTTTGTTTCCTTTTTTATTAATATCACATTCTTTCTCCCCTTGTTATTTACCCCTACACCCTATTTCCTTTTAAATATTTTCTATTTCACAATAAAAATGATATATACTAGAACTCATTTACATTTTCATTTCTCATACCAGAGAAAAGATATGATATTTACACATCTGTGACCTATTAATTTCACTTATGTGGCTGAAGTTTTTACAAATACCAGGTTAACGTGTAGTTGTAACAAATACCTTGGCAGATTCTCTTGTTTAATAGAATTCCACCATTTCAGTGAGAAATTTATTGCTGGCAACTCTTCAGAGTTACATTCTCTGAAATATGCAGGTAATAGGATCAATCTTGGTAAAGTGACTGAGCCGCCTCTTGCTGATTGGTACATGGTGAAAAATTACAATCACATTAACTCTAAAGCTGCAAGGAATCATGGATCTTTCAAGAAAATTAATTGACCTTAAGTCTAAATTGAGAAAGATTTCCAAAGCCAAGGCTGCCCTGAGGAATTCAACATGAAATCAAGAGGTTACATGAATGTAAAGGGCTTCTTTTAAATGAAAGCTATTTTTTCTTTAATTATAACCCCTGTACTGACACAGGACAAAGTAAACAGTGAAATTCAGAAAACAGAATTACTAAACCAAACTAGAAACTGGGACTATATTTTACCATCTCACTTTGCTCCAGATTATCTGGAGGACTCTGTCCTATGTTCTCTTGCATCTCTTTGCTTGATGCGAGAGGCAGAGGGTGTGGTGGGAGCAAAGCAAACAATAAATGAAATCACTTCTACAAACATGGTAACATTTTCTTCATGAAACTATAGTGTCACATTTCCATCCGAGAACATATACTCTCCAAAAAAAAAAGTCCTTATTATTTTTGCCTCAGTGGTCACTGTAGAAAAAAAAAAAAAAAAAAAAAGGTCAGTTAGTTCTAGGGGGAGAAAGGAAACAAAACGCATAGGATGTTGACCACCCTCACTGGGACTGAGAAATGAGGGGAGGGAGCTCGAGGATGCAAATGTGGCTATCACCTACTGACCTATTTTCAACTCTTAATAGTTATTACCACACAGAACAGTGTGGCTGCTGATGAAGTTGTTTATTTAGAAGCTTAGAGAGCAATCTACTTGAAGTACACACACCTGGTAGTTCCACTCTTGTCAAACAAAACAGCCCTCTGCTTTGATTCTTTTATATCATCTAAAATGCCAAGAGGTTGATACAAGAGTGGTCTACATACAACATTTACCCACTTCTAGCTCTGTGGAGAGATTATATATTTTAGACAAAATTTTAGGCATTCAAAACAAATAAGTTTGCACTAAAGATAGTTTCAGTAGACAACCAGATCAATTCTTATTTTACTTTAGATTTACCCTTTAAAATAATCTATTAGAAAGAAATAAATTAATACAAACAAATCTTACAAATGCACCTGTCAATTTGCAGAAGCAAATAGGTAATGATATCTAGCCAAGTCATATTTTAAATTCATAATGTTCTGTCAGATTTATGCTGAATCTAAAATTTAGGGGACAAATGGAAGTATTAACATAATTTTAAATGCTGCCCTAGGCTTAACTTTTACTGCTTAATTGAGAATGTATGTCACAGTACAATTATGCCACGAATAGAGCTTTAGTAAAGAAAAAGAGATATGTTATTTTCTCAAGAGCTAACTCTATTATTCATTATGAATGGGTAGCTTGTTTCTGAGGTCAATGGTCAGGAATAGGGTCACTATTTGCCTAATTATAAATGACCCTCCCAAAGGACATAATGTTTATTCAGTCTTACGTTTTATTTATTTTAATGCCACTTTAGTTTTAATTTAGTCTTTGAATTTTTACTTCTTTGATGACCCCATAGAGAACCTATACTGACAAAGTCTTAGCTTTTCTTTGATACTATGCTAACAAACATTACACTGTGATAAAACATGAGACTCTTGGAACTGTAAATCAGGTTGGAGAAACTGTTATGCCTCTTTAACACTTGTGCCATACATTCATATTTAACAGCTTGAAAAGTCATATTTCAAATAGCAATAATCACAGAAGTGTTTCTGATAAGAGTTTCAGATGCACAGCAGAAAACACTTATTTAGTAAACAATCTCAAACAGATTTTTCTGCTGAAACAGTATTCGTTTGTTTTGCCTCTTGGTCGGGGTTTGCAATTGAATTTTAACAGAGGTACAATTCTGAATCTCAACCTCATATGCATTTTTTCTCTTTCTTCAATTCTCAGAGGATTTAACACATGATAAAGACATTATTGTGATGAGGATTAAAATGTGTAAACTTTATTAATTATGTTAGCATCCACAGTGCAAAACTAATGAAAGAAGTTTTCTGAGCCTAACTTTCTGAACATTATTCAGTGACATTTACTAACACTACCTATGTTTCCTATACAAAGATTGACATTTCAAAAGAACTATACAAGTAAAAATTAACTACAGACAATAAGCATTAATTTAACACATTTCACTTTAGAGAAAATCGGTAATATTTGAATATGTCAATGTTCTATCTTTCGTATATCACAAGAATTTCAGTTGTCTATTGCTGTACAGACAACCATCTCAAAAGTAGCTGATTTAAAATATTAGTAATTTATTTCTTATAGTTTTGTGACCCTAGAGTTTTCTCACATTCAACCTGGGTAGCCTTGCCATATCACAGATTTATCTTTTGTTTATGTGAAGCAAGGAAACTTTATTTACATATATGACATTTCCCAGTGGTTGGTAGATTTGGCCATTTTCAGGTTTAAGACAGTGTCCCAAGATTGAATATTCTAAGAATATATGGTGAAATTTGCAAGTTCTCCTAAATGAAGTCTGTTCTGCCACATTTGATTAATTAAAACCAATAAAGCCAGTCCAGCTTCAGGACATGGGGTAAAAGACCAACATCAGATGACAGGAGAGACCCAGTTTCATTGCAAAAGGGTGTGTGAAATTAAGATCATTGCTTTGTTTCTGTCTTTTGAAATAATATGCCATGTCTGCTCAGAGGCAATAGATTCCTCCATTATTTGCAATATCTGTTTTTGAGAAATGGCTCAGAGAAACCAGCCAGGTCCTTCATTTGTGATGTGTAGTTTCCGCACTTTTTTCTGACCTTACCACAACTCCACAGCTTAGGCTGTAGATGTGAACAAAAGAGCCAATCTGAAGGGCTTGTGATTGGACATTTACATAGCAGTTTGCAATCTGAGTGGCTCCTTCCTATTGAGTTTGATGCTTGCCTGTTGCTTTATGAAGATTCTTGATAGTTTTCAAGTGAAGGACCTATATTTTATCTTTGTATTGAATCTCACAAATTATCACATAAGCTCAGAACCTTGCACTTGCCAGGCAGGCGGGAACCCACTGAGCTAAATCCCCAGCCTGACAAATGACAACTCCATGTAACTTACCATAAATTTATCTGATAGTAATTGTTTTATAATATATTTCTCTGTGCAAATGTTTTTCTTCATTAGTTCAGCTTTATAAACTTGATTTATTCTTTATTACTCAATTTGTGGTTTCATAGGATGACAATAAAACAGATATTTAATCAGATATTTAATAAATATATGATTGAATCAAGAACACATAGATGAATATAATAAAGTTGTTTATTCTTGCCATGAAAATATTAAGAACGTTCTCTGTAGAATTTATTACTGGATCCATTTTTTGCTTGCAATATTTATTCCTATGTTTGGATCATTTGGTTATAATTTTTGTTTTACCCTCATATTTGATTCATATTGGAAATTTAACCATACTTTTTTTTCAGATATTCAATGATTTTCACATGGTTATTAGTTAAATTAAATGCTCTCTTTAAAAACAAATCTCCCCAGGGATAAGAAGAGCTATACACAGTTATCATTTACTGATGCGTTCTTCTGCTTGTGTTTATTGATATATCTTTGCAAACTCTCCACAATTAGATTCTAAACTCTTAGAGAAATTTCTATCTTGGGCCAGAATAGAGTATCAGGGGCCAAATTCATCTGCCCATTTGAAAAACAAACAAAATCAGAGGGAATGTGAAATAGTCAGCTTCTAAAACATTATACACAAGCACCATGATCTTGAACTTGGGTACTATTGAGCATGGGCCTGTCATATTTGTTTTGGTTATCTTACCCGATTCTCATGTCTGACTATTGCAAACTCATCAAATTAGACACATTAAAATATTTATTACAAATATGTACAAATATTAGTATATCAGTTAAATCTGATGTAAGATGTAAACATATTCAGGATTAAGATCCTAGAGGTGCGGGAAAGCAGCAAGGAGAGGGCTATGGTTTCAAGGTAGATGATCATCTCTTATTAAAGTTCTCATGCTGTATTAAAAATTTGGGAAGGCATGGGGAATCTACTTAGTTGATTTGGGATTTGATAAGAGCAAGATACTAATTGACTAATGAATATAGGTTTACTTTATTAGGTGTATACTGAAATATTATTTTCACAAAGCAGTTATGTTCAGAGAATTATTGATTTCTTCAACGAGCACTGAGTCAAAATAAAGTATCAGATAGTTAGATCATATATGAAATTTGAAATAATTTGTGAGAATATTATTTCTAATACAGCTATTCCATCATGTCCATTTTATATTTGCCTCTCTTTGTGCCCTAATTATAGGGTGTTTTAGAGTCATTTCTGAATACTTCTGACAATCTCCCCTCAGTCTCTCGCCTCAGGCCAGGTTGTGCTATGCCTCGGGGTCCTCATTTATCCATCTTTCTTAGCATTACCACATCCTAAGCAATGACCACACAAACACAACTTTGCTCCAGATGAAGGTCAATCATGTTTAAAGAATCCTTGCATAGCATATGGTTGTAAGGCAAATGGAAGGCAACCAGGAAATTATATGACTCTGCTTTCAAAACAATCCTTCTAACATGGGAAACCTTTAGCTTCAAGCAGCGACAGCAATACTTCCTCTCATTTAGTGACACATCTTTCTATCTGCCTCCTCTTTCTATCCTCATCATGTCATCTTCTCTGGTTCATCTTGCTATTGTTGTTATTTTTCAATTTCAAAATATATATGTGCAGCCTCTTCTATGTGAGCCAGATGTCAGAGCAGGAGCATTAGTTAGGAACATAAATCTGTGGATTTTACAGGCGAGGGGAAATGGCAGCAAAGTTAAACATTCGATCAAGGGAGAGGACATATCCCTCTTCTGTTTATTTATTTTTTTCAAAATTCTTCGGTCCTCTCTCTTTCCACACAGAAGCAATATGGCATCAACATTCATTGGATCATATATTGAAAAGAAAAAATGTTGTATGGAAATTAAAACTCAATTAACAGGGGAAAAATAACATACTCAGCCTGTTATTTTTCCAAGGCATAAGAGAAGTACAATAATTAGATATCTATATATTTTAGTAACTTTTAACACTGACTACAAACTCATGCAGAGTAGGAAGTGGTGTTCTTTGTTTCTTAATTAGAGAAAACTGCTGGGGGGTGTGGTGGGGAGAGGAATTAACAGCCAAAAATATATAATTCTAGGCTTAGAAACTGAAATATAGAAAACATGTGACCCGTTTAATCAGTTACATTTGTCAAGTTGCACAATGTTGATTATGAACTATAAAAAGTATAAGCTCTCAACTCCAGTCAAATGTTCATCTTTGTCCAAGTAAAAGACATTTTAAAAAAAAAAGAACAAAGGTTTATTGTTTACTATACTTAATTTTTTAATAAATAACATTTTTATCCACTCCCTAATGAGAATTTCTGGATAGTGTCAGCTTATTTATGACTTTCAAAAGTTTGTAAATGGCGAGGAAAATAGTGGTTGATTTCTAGTATCAGATATAAGATCTCCTAAATATATATGATTTATTTCAGTGCTTTCAGCAAACAACCTGGAAACTCAATGAAATAACAATGTAGACTTTCTAACCATGTATATCAAGGTCTCCAGGATAGTTCTCATCTATCACAACTTAGATTTAACTGGGAAAGGTGACCAGCTGGAGCCAGAAATAGAAAGAAAAGCTCCAGATTCACTCAAATCGGAGAGCCTAGATATGAAAAGTCTGTTCACAAGGCATTATCTATATATAAACTATGCCAAGTCTACAAATCTTCCAAAGTACTCCCTGGTACTGAGAATAGAACTGAGAGCTCCTAATTCCTCCAGGTCTGAACACATTAGTTAGTCATGGATTACTTGTTCATTTTAAATACTGATCTTCAGATCATCTTCTCCCGAATTTTCCAAGTTCTCTTTAAGGTTTCAGAGTAGTTTTTCTGGGTGAGCTAATGCCAACTCCTGGGTGTTTTGTGTCAGAATTGAAAGATCAGTTGTCACCACCATCACCTAAATCTTAGGATTTTACTCAAGAAATACCTTGATATAGTGATATCAATAAAATACGCGTTCTCTATGAGCAACCATCCAATTACTGTTTTGCTCCAGTATAAGAAAACACAAATTACAATTTGTAAAAGGAAATTAACTGGAAGGACTCCCTAGAAATTATTCATCTCTGAGGTCTTAAAGACAATGATGCATGCTTTGTTCCAACAAAGCACTTTCTATAATTTAACTCTGAATTTATATTTCTTTTTAAAACTGCATGACATGATTCTCTGGTCTTTATTTTGTTCACCTTGATTAGCTCGTTTTACATATTTTGATATGGAAAATAGTGTGGAATCAGGTCCCAGAAGATTGGAATCATCCACAGCCAGCTGTTAAATGCAATGTCAAATCATAAGGAAAGAAAAATGCTTCGAAGACAACTCTGCAATCACAGACTGCCCAGATTTGTACAGAAGTGTGGAACTAGTTTTCAGATTCTCAACATTTCTGTGATCTTTGCAGAAAGCAAGAACATGTGAGATAAAGAACGTGGAGAGAGTAATGATCATTTAGAAGCTGAAGCAAGATACTTCCCAGGATGAATAAAACAAATGATAGAGCATTAATCCATAAGGATATTCTAAGTTTACATAAACTAAATAAAATACATTTAATTTTAATACACAACAGATAATTTTAAGAAGCATTAATATGCTCTTTGGAACAACATTCAAAATTGAGGTATGTCATACATTTGTTTGAGGGTTCTTTAATATAGCTCATCTCATGAAAAATTAATTCAAGAATGAATGATAAAAGAATCATAGATCTAGTTACCTTCACATGCATTTATTAATGAAATTTTCTTTTGTGTTGCGTATAAGAAAAATAGGCATTAAGGTTCATGTGATAAAAAATTGTATTCAATATTACATCTTACCTAAGTATATGCATGTGTCATGTATGTGTATGTATACATACAGATACATATGCATACATACAGACATGTACAGTCAGCCCTGCATCTGTGTATTCTTCATTCACAGATTCAACCAACTACAATCAAAACTATTTGAAAAACGTTGTATCTATTCTGATGAATGCACTGCTTTTTCCTTGGAATTATTCCCTAAACATTATAGTAAGCCCACTCTATATATGATTTACACTGTAATAGATATTACAGAGCATCTAGAAATGTTTGAAGTATACAAAAGGATATTCATCCAGTCTTATACAAATATAACATTTCGTATAAAGCACTTGAACAACCTAGGTTTTGGTGTGGCCTGGGAAGCCTGAAATCGATCTCTCGTGCCTTTATTTGCACAGAAAGCCTGCAATGGTTAATTTTGATTATCAACATAGCTGGGCCATGGGACCCCCATAGATTTGGCCAAACGTTAACCTGAGGGTTGCTGTGAGGAGCTTTTCGTTTTGATTTTTAAATTGATGGAACTTTAGTCAAGCAGACTGTCTGCCATCATGTTAAACGTCTTCATGCAATCAGTTAAAGGCTTGAGCAGGATAAGAACAAACAACAACAAATTTTTTTTCCTGAGCAAATAAGAGCTCTCCATCGGTCTCTGTTCAGAATCACAGTGAAATGTTTGCTTTTTCCAGGTTCAGCTTGCAGATTTTAGATTTGCCCCATCCATGATCCATGAAATAGTTCCTCTCTCTGCCTCTCTCTCTCTCTCCTCTCTCTCCCACTTCTTCATCAGTTCATATCTTATTGATTCCACTTCTCAGAAGAATTCTAGCTAATGCAATACCAATGTGGTATGTTTCCTCCTGATTATGATAAGACACTTTGGGAACTCAAGAACTCACTCAGCTCCAACCCTCATATAATCTTCACAGATCAAGAAGATAAAATTTCATTCAAATGCTATAACTTATTGAATTTCTCTTTCAGTTGCTGAAGACTAATGGAGAAATTATGCCTACTCCTTTTAAGTCACCACTACCTGGTTTCCACTTACAAATGAATTTGAATTTTTCTGAGTAACATCGGATCTGAAATATTTCCCCATGAACACTGACTTATAGTTTTTGTTTTTCCAAGAAGAATGCTGGCATGGTTTCATGTAGGCCCATGTGTGCACTTAGGGGTGTGAACTTTCAAAAGTTTTAGTCCCTCCCCTGGGCTATGAGTGAAGGCAGACCTACCAAGCCCGCTCCTCCAGGGGCTCAGTTTTCAACACTGCTTCAGCCAAAGTATCAGTAGGAACTGGTCAAAACCTCCAGGACAGCTTCCACAGCACCTAGCTTAGGCCACTCAACTGTCTACCCATCTCAACACTACTAGCTACTCCTGGAAAACAATCAGAAACCAGAAAATAATGAAACATGAAAATAATGAGAGTAAAATGCTCCCTGAAAATGGCACTGGAGTAAACTTTTGATTGCCCAGTTATTATAGGAGTAGGAAGGAGAAGTTGTAAAAGGTTCAGAGATTTGAAAATAGAAAGAATTATATGCTTGTGATCAGTTGACAAGAGCAAATTCACCTTCGACATGGATGCTAATAGGATGGAGAGATGTTGAAATAAGATCAGATTTCTAATCTGGCCAGATCTTGAGAATATCCACATCGCCTGTGAGCATGTGTACACACATCTTTCAAAAATATCAGGAGAATCAAGTCGAGGTTCTTAACAAAAGCTATCCTATGTTATTTGTTTTAATAAGAAATGAGTAACAAGTACTAGAGAGGATATTAAAAAAAGAATTCATCCACACTATCGGTGAGTATGTAAAATACAGTTATGGAAAAGCATATAAAAGTTAACCTAAAAATTGCAAATAAAACTATTATAGTTTCTGGAAATTTTACAACTGAGTGTATACGCAGAAGAAATGAGATCTGGGTGTTGAACCACACTGGCAGTGTCATGTCTTGAGAAACTTCTCACGGTAGCAAAGATAGAAAATCTAATGAGTGTCTTCCAACAGATGAATAGAAAAAATGAGTTTAAGATATACAAGTGAGTATTATTCAGCCTTTAGAAAAGAAGAAAGCATGGTTCTTGAGGGTAGCATGAAGGAAGCAGGAGGACATGTTGCTAATGAAATAATCCAGGTACAATACGACAAAATATATCAGGATACTACTCACCGGCAGAACCTAACGCAATTCATGTCCTACACGTGGAGAGGAGGCCGATGGTTGCCAGGGGCTGGAGAGAAGAGAGAATGGAAATATGTTGGTGAAAAGGTAGAAAGCTTCAATCTAACAGGATCAATAAGTTCTGCAGATCTGTTGACAACACTAATTATAGCTAATAATAATATTTAATAATGTAGACTTGAAAACTGCGAAGGAATCAGGCCTCTGATATTTTCAGCACACCCACAAAATGCTCCGTTTTTTAGGTGATGGATATATCACCTCTCCTGATTTAATTATTTCATAATTGGTATATAGGGGTTATGAGAAAACAAAAGGGCACTAGTATGAGATAAAGTAATGATGTTTAGTTTTGGTTGTTTATTCCTTTGTTAAAAACATTCTGAAGATTTTTTTCAGGAGTCTTAATTTTCACTAGCATACAGACACAGTCTCTGTAGCACTTGGGAAATCATGGTAGGAGAGTTGAGATAAACAGCATATTATCTAAGGCCCACTCTAGGAAGAGCCAGAATCTGAACTCAGGCCCTTGTCTTTTGTCTCTGCACAAATCAGGTGAGGGGCACAGGCAAAGGAGAATTTGGTGCCTGCCAAATTCAAGTGTGTTTAGAAAGAGGTAGCTTGAGCACACAGGGATACAGAGTATAAAAACCTGCACAGTCCTGGCGTATACTCATTTGTAGGTCAATGTTCTAGAAAAAGGAAATCAATAGAAGCTGGACTATTTTTATACCAAGGTACTCTCTCTTTGCTAAAAAAAAGAACCAGAAACTCAAAAGATAAAATCCTCCCCTGTTCCCTGAGAAATCTCTCCACCCCTCCACATATATTCTTATTTCTTAAGTGCTCTGTACACACCATTTGAAATAGTTTAATCTTTTTCCCTTAGCTTTTCAGTTGAGATTCTTTTATGAGCACAGTGAGAGACTTGTTCTTTAAGACCTGAGTGAGTTAAAGTGCTCCCCAAAGTACCTGAAACAATACAGAGGATACTTTAGACCCTAACAGAATAACACCAGATGTCCTTACCTGGGCTCATTAGTACATCTTGCTGTGTAACAAACTGTTTCATCTCTCCTTAAACTACAAAGCATACCCTTGCTTTGTTGTATAATTCATCAGTTCTATTTTCTTCTTTATTGCTACTTTACAATTTTTCTTCCCTTTATTGTGGAAGGGATCAGAATGAGAATGAGTGTATTTACCAGCTCTGACTCATATGCAGAGTCCTGATAAAGAAAACAGATGATATTTTTTCCCCTCCTTGATAGCCAATTGCTTCCTTTCCCCTTTGGAGAAGCCTATTATCAACCAGACACCTGACTTATTTTTGACCTAGTATATTTTACAGTGTATCTCAAAGATGCTGATAATTACATGGTCTCTTTATTAAAGTAATAATGCTCTTAAAATTTCTATGAAATGTATTCTATTAATACAATGTATTAACAGAATTTCTTATCTAGTTCAAGTATAATATGCCACACACTGTAGGCTATATTCCACAATATCAGCAAAGGAGATTTTGTCATCACAATCTATAAACACCAGATAAATACATGAGGCCCACACAAAGCTTTTGATGTTGGGAAAACTCATTTGCTGCTTGTGTGAGGAACAATGCATTGACTTAATAGCATTTTGGAGAACATCATTGATCTCTGGTAACTGTTTGGACGTCTCTCTGGACATCCGATTGTAAACAGTTTATGAGTAATACTTGTAGAAGTTCTGTAACTTACTCAAAGTCATACAAGCTGTTTCCCTCTCTCCTTTAGGTGAAATAACCAGAGAAATGGAAAAGTACGGATGCCACACCTCAGAACATGCCCTCCAACCCTTTCTGGATTACAATCCCAGATTGCTCAGACTGTTGTGGCAGGAGGGGGATGATTGCAGGGGGAAAAGAACTGTACAGAATAACAATAATTAGAAAAAATGGGACAAGTGCAGGGCAAAAACAAAAAAGAAAATAAAATTGATATAGAGATGAAAACAGAAAGAAAAAGGAAAACATACAAGTTATCTTATTCAACTGTATGTGTCATTGATGGGTCTTTTTCCAAGTTTTCCTGAAGTACTTGTTATATTAAGGTTTACTCTAATTGTAAATGGTTTTTGCCCCAATCTGCATGCATATATATATATATATATATATATATATATATATATATATATATACATATATATATATGTGTGTGTGTGTGTGTGTACACATACATGTGTGTGTGTTATACGTATATATCTGTGTTCATTTTTTCTTTTGTCCTTCTTCATTTTTATTTTGATCCTGCTGACATAATATTACTAAAATCATATCAAAAGGAATCTCATAGTCACTGTTATAGAAATCATTCTGTTCCATGAAATCAAAGTGTTAATGAGTCCAGGTACATTGACTAGCCATAGTTCAAGTACATTGTCACCAAGTGTGGGTGGTACAAATCAGCTAGGTATCACAGTCTTCTTGTCACAGTAAAACCTGAAAGTAACTTACAACATTGCTTTGAAAAATATAATCTGTAATCAATAATAAATTCTAATATAAACATATTTAAAAATGCTAAGCTTCTATTAAAAAAACATAAAATGGAATATTACTCTGCCACAAAGAACAACAAATTTGAGTCATCTATACTCAAACAGATGTACCTTGAGGACATACTCATTAGTGAAATAAATAGGACACAGATGTGTAAATACTGTATCATTTCTCTGGTATGAGTTCTAAATTGTATGATAGATATTGTAAAATAGGAAGAAAAATTTTAAAGGGAAAAGTGTGTAGGGGTAAGTAAAGAAGGGAAAGAAAAAAATGATGATAAAGAAACAAAGCTCATGTATACAGGGGTGGAGGTTGCAGGAAGGGCAGGGGAATGGGAGAAAATGAGAATCAAGATGTGTCATGTACAGGTACAAACTCTCAATGATAAACATGATCATAATTTATATATAAAATGTACTAATAAAATCAATTAAAAATGCTAAGCTTCTAGGAAGTAAATGTAGAAAATAATACAATATAACCTATTTATCTTTTTCTCACCTGCGTGGAAGAGTAACATCACCTCATTTGGTCATGTGTTGGATAATCATTGGGGAGATAGACAGGAACAAATGCTTTGAATGATGTGAACTTGAGAACAATTGGAATTATGAAGATAAAATGATGCTTAGCCCCACTATGATAGCTCACATCCCATTTTCAAAATAATTATTTCTGATTATGAAAATGAGTTCATGACAAACCATCTCAGAATTTATTGCTGTTTAGTGCTTTCTCTCTTTTTATGGCACTTTTTCCTCCCAGCCTTTCAAAACAGACAAAACCCTCTCATTTCAGATAAGAACTTTCAGGTCAAATCCATGATCTCTCCTTCCTCCAGTAGAATCCTGGAAAAAGCCACTAATTTTGGAAGAAAGTGTGTCAGTGATAGCAGAAGAAATCTGTGTAGTAAAGCACATAGAATGTTTTCCTACAATCAGAGAGAATGAAAGGAAACCTCTTACTTTTTTATTAGTCTTCCTCATGGAACCTGGAAACCTTAGTTAATTAAAAGCAATCAATAAAACCTCTTAGATGGATAGATGGGACAGTTGTTTATTGCAGCAATAAATATGTAGACACACAGTTGCCTTTTCTCTCTGCTTCCATTTTCTTCTTCCTTCTCCTCTATATTCCACCATTAATATTTCCTGTATTTGATAACTCATCATTTTAATACTGAAATTTTATTTTGATGTTATCTATCACGCAAGCCAATAGGGATTGCTGTATATTTCTATAGTATTTTATCTATTCAAGGGATAAATAGTCTAAAAATGCACTTGGTATATTATATTGAAAATATAACAATTGTAGCTAAAAAATGTTGTGTTTTTTGTTTGTTTGTTTGTCTGGTTTAGATTTGTAAGACAGGTAGGAATAAATCTCAGGCCCACCATCCTCTCTCTCTGTCCCCAAGTCTCCATCCAGACTTTCTAATTGGCCTCAGTGCTGGCACCCCTTCAGTTCAGTTCAGTGCTCGGGTTCTGTGGTGCACTCTAGACCTTGTCCAGTTTCTGCTCTCTAGGTCTATTTTCCTGATTTGTTCAGGCACTTTGGAGCTGTTTGGAAACATGTTCAGAAACTCTTGGCTTCATACTATCCGCAGCTGAAGCTTTTGCATCGTGTGTTAAGGGAGCCTCAGCTGTTTATCTGAATGTGGGTTTCCTGGTTCAAGATGTTAATGTCATGTGGGCCAGAGATTTAGCTCAGTGGTTCCAGCACCTGCCTTAAGTGCAAGGGCCTGGTTCTATCCCTGGTAAGCACATACAACAATGCTTGGCATGGGCATGGAGACTCACGCCCACCAGCAATCAGAACCATATACCACAGTGCCAGGTGTGGTGGCTCACGCCTGTAATCCCAGCACTCAGGAGGCAAAGTCCGGAGGATTGCTGTGAGTTTAAGGCTGATCCCAGGGCCAGTCTGAACTACAAAGTGAGACCCTGTCTCAAAAAAAAAAAAGATGTTAACATCTTGAAAACAAATATCTGAAGAGTACAAAGACAATGAAAGATCCATGGATTTTCTTTTCCATTTTGATGCAAAGGTTGTGGAATTTGTTTTTGAAAAACATGACGATGGGACCTGATAGTAAAAAGGCTCCTGTGTATGGCGTGGACCTGAAGAAAGCATAAGGGTGCAAATCGAGTACCTCACTGCATGGCATGGTCTTTCTTTACCAAAGCTTCAGATCCATCAGCATTTCTGGTCCTTATGACTCAAGGTGAAGATTCCTTAGGAATCAAAAATAAATTGAATGGCATAAGATGAATTTGGGAAGGAGTCACAGGTGGGCTGATTCCCTGTATTTCTTCAAATCATTCAATTGTAAATCTTCTTCTGTGCACTTCATATGTACATGGCAGAATTGACTTCCTCTACACGGGATGTCTAAATTTCTATTGGTTTGCTGGACAGTCACTTAAAAGTTTGATTAACTGTGACTTTTCTGGCTGTCTTTGTACCTCCTTTGTTTCTAGATACCAATGCTGTAGAGAAGGTTAATATATGAAAATACTTCCATAATCCAGAAAATGCAAGTCGAAGTGGCATATTTGTATGCTTGTCATATGAGTTTTGGCTGAGCTTCTAGAATTCACACACAACAATTATATATTAACTTGCATTTTCATGATGTGTAGAATATGTATAGTCAAAAACTAACAAGAGTCAGAAGTGATCATGTTTGCTCCTTGTTGATCACACATTATAACAGAAATGTTTGCAACTTGACTTCCACTTGTCTGAGGAGTAGATATTGCAGCTGGAGGACTTGGACTGGCTGGTGGTCTGGTTTCAGATGTTTAAAATGAGCTAGAATATAAAAGCTAGTATGAGTCAAAGACTAGGAGAGTGATCATTGGACCAGGTTGAAAGTGACTTTTTATCCTCCCAAAGAAGCAACAACAATAACAACAAAAATCAATGCATCGAGCCACCTAGTGAAGGGATTTAGAGTCTCAGGCTGCCCTCTCTCCTGTAAGAAGCTATTTCTGTGTTGCTGTATAATGGCTGAAGCATCATATTCAGGGTTAACATTGTGGCAGTTCAGGGCAGCTCAGAAATGTGGGGACTCTGCCTCCCAGGAGAATGAGTGAGAGAGCGCTCAGCAGCCTCCCCAGAAGTCATTGCAGCACAGCATGGATTAATGGGTTTCTAAATATCTCATGTTGTCTGCACACAGCTCTTCCAAGTGTGCGCTTGGACTGTGACAACATGAGCAAGTATTTGTCAACAGTCACTTCATCACCACAGTTGTCAACTTGGTTAAATGGTGCCTACCACAACCTGAAGAGAAGGATCATTGTTATTACAGAAAAACTAGTTAATTTAATCTATCTTTTCACCCCTAGCCAGAATCTCTTCTACTTCATCCACTTGGGTGCCTTTCTTGAGCAATGTTTATTCTAGATTACAGTGGGAAATGCTGCTTTTAAAGAAAGAAACAATTTAAAGCAGAATAAAAAGGCAAAAATTTCAACATAATACAAGACTAAAGTCATATGTAGTTTTATTTTAGTTCTTGAGAAGGAAGATTAAAATTGGAATTTTGATCAATATATTCCTGAATTATTGACAAGCAATTAGTAAATACAAGAAGGAAGAATAAGATCTAAAACATCTCTATTTAGCATTTTGTTGTTCTTGGTACAATACTATACCTTTAAAGACAGTTATTTTTATTATATCATTTATATTTATGAAGAAATTATATAATTCATATATATAATTATTTAAAAATTGTCTCAGAAAATTTTTTTTTCAAATTTCTTTTAGTCTACTTTTACCTTGTTTCTTTTCAGCCTGTGCTAATTATATTTATATGACATTTAATTGTCACTTAATTTTATGCTAAACAGAGATAATACATGAAAGACTAAAGTTTCATCTAGCCAAACATTGCATGGTTTCTTTTACATGAAAACCACAAATAAAGCAGAAAATAAAAAAAAAATAAATAGGAAATAGGAGCTCAAATACTTATCCCAACAAAATATTCCACTAGTTTACAAATGTTTAAATTTACATAGGATAATTGATCATTTTTCCTACTATTTTATTTTTGTTCATTATAAAAGAAAGATTTGTGTTATCATATTTTTTATGTCCAAATATTTTTGTTTTATGTCTTACATTTTGAATAACTACTTTGAAGATGACACGCTGTGCAATAATTATCATTATTCCCTTATATCTGCTTATGAAAGTTTTTTAGATTTTCATAAAATTAGAAAATTTTAGACTCTATTTATTTTAAATTACTATATTAATTTTGACACATTTTTATGTTTGCCTTCTTAATATTATCAATCTGCTCATCTTTAAGATACAGCATTTACTGATAATTATTTATCTTTGGGGAAAAGCTAGTTAAGAACAATGAAGGCCGAGCACGTGATGGAGCTGTTGACATGACCGAAGTCAGTGTCTCCCAGTCATTAGTTAAGCTGCGCTCGTCTCCCACATTAGAAGCGCTGTGACATAAGCCGATGCAAAAGATGACTGTGGTAAATGGGTTTGGGGGTCATTTCTGATAAAGTTAAATGTGGTTGTCATTTCAATCGATCATTCTGCATTTTCTGCAGACCGTCCATCCATCTCTTGGAGTAGGCTGTTCAATAGGCTCTACAGGAAATAATTTGAGCAATTTTAGAGAAAGCACATTCCCAGATTAAATGGCTTTGGGTTGTTTTTATTCCTTGCCAAGACAGATAAGACTATATGTCAGAGTTAATTTCCTGTTTTGTAATTATTGAGTTTCTTAGGTAAATATTTAAATGAAACTCAAATGAACATACACATTATTAACCCACAAGTGAGACAATTAAGTCTCATAACTCTGAACCAGTGTTCATATGACTCTGCATTTATATTTGCTATGTGAGTTTATTCATTATTCAGCACAAATTCATAAGATCATCCTATTACTTAAGTGTGAAATATACACTGAAACAGTGTAGAAGAAATGCTGCTCAATGTAGTAGAAGCTGATTAAAAATATATATGGTCCTTGCCTCAAAACAATTATATTTTTATTTTGGAAGAAATACACAGGAGTTAAATGAAACAGTTTCATACAGAATGTGGGTTGTATTCTCAGTTAAATGAGAAAAGGCTAACCAGAGATTTATGAGAATCTTCACTGAAGATATAAAGAGATTTGAGGGGGAATGGAAATAATGTGACTAGACATTTAAAATAAAAAAATCATCAAAATTATCTCAATAGAGCCAAGATTTTAGGGAGAAAATTGTCTACAGGACAGTGTGTAACCCAGTTTCAGAATGTCTGGGAAATGACAAATGACTGTCAGATTGAGCTGAATTTGATCAATTTCAGGAGGAATTAGTCATGCTGTCACAGTGCAGCTCAAGAAAAAGTGCTAACCACAAAGTTGAGTTTTAAAAATAAATTCCCAGAAAGAAATAAGCCCTCACTTTGGGAAAGTCTGTAAATCGCTAAATGACAATTGAAAAAGAAAGGCACAAACGAATTCATGTGTAGTTTCCAGCTTCTTCAGTAGAGAGACATGGTGGGAGAACTGTAAAGAGTTCAATCAACCCTGCAAAATGGAAATTACAGACCGAGATAGGTGAAGCAAAAAGAAAAGATTGCCCAGACAAATTAAGTGAGAATAGTCCCTAGAACCTGACAATATGCCTGGGGCCACTAAACGAGCTGGAAAATATATTTTCATTTTAAAAAAAAACAACAACTAGGAATGAAAAGGTGCAAGATACTGTATAAAACAGGTGCTTTCTTTGATGTCAGGTGAAAAAAATAATGATGGGATTCTAAAAGCAATACATTCACAAATTAAAATCTCTTTCGTATGATGTGTAGTTCTTACAAAGTCACATGCACCGTCCAGATGTTGCTTTGAGGAAAGTTTGCTGCCCAGCTGCAGGAAGAGGCAGACACTTTCCTCTGGCAAACTTCCCAGGACAATCAGCTGCGTGCCAGGTGTTCTTGCAGAGAGGAGGTTCACATCTAGAGATTGATGAGGTGGCCCATAAATGCTGAGTCATTTCCAGCTGACATGGGGGAGCTATGATGATCCAGCATATGACTGTCAGCCTGGCTGAAAGGGACAAGCCTGCTGTCTTCTCCTCCCTTTCCCAGATGCTGACTGAAAAGACCAACAAGAGTAGACATCCTGTTCACTAACTCTTACCACACAGTCAGCTTCCAAAAGTGACTACTCTGAGAGAATTTTTAAGTGGAAAACAAGGTGTCACTCTGCTTAGGACATTGAACAGAACTACTTGCTTTGAAGGCCTATAGATAGGCTTTCTGTAGTCATTCTCCCTTACTTCAGTGGTTGACACTCGCTTCGTACATGCTCCTGTTTTCCTTTACAGATTTCATCACATATTTCTCTTATAAACACCATGTCTTATTGGCTCATATTGAAAGTTCATGTACATGAGATTGTTCTATCTATATCATTCTTCATTTTGTTTTGGTTACAAAGATAGCAGAAGTTGCAAGCAAACAAAAAGATGAGCTCATAAAGAAAAATAAAAACACAGCTTGTGTTAGTTTCTCATTGCTGGGGCAAACTACCCAATACCCACAAGTTAAAGGAAAAGAGGTTCATTTGGTCTCACAGTCTGTACAGGTTTTGGGCCATAGTCGGCTGGCTCCAAGGCAGGGGTCACAGCAGCAAGACCTGATGGAGAAGAAACTGCTGCAAGTATGCTGGACAGGAAGCAGAGAGATCGAGAGAGGAGAAGGGAGATACACCTTCCCAGGCCACGCCCACAGGAACCCACCTCCTCCCATCAAGCTTCACTTCACAATCTCCAACCCAGCTACAAATCTGTCAGTAGACATATTCATCATTACACATCCACGATACAGTCTCTTCTCAAAAGCCACACGTATGAATACATGAGGCTTTGGAGGATAGTGTACATATAAATCATAATATAGTTAAAGGCATTCTTTGTGAAGGGCAGAAAGAAAAGCAATTTATACTTGAAAAATGTTTAGCAATTATCCTCTCTCCCACCTGGCAGATCTGTCTCTCCTTTCTTTGACTCACTCAAGTATCATCTCTTCCTCGTTCATTGCTGGTTGGTCTCCTTGTCTTGTCCAGGATTGTCACATTTTGTTGTATCATCACAGTTCCAAGTCACTGTTTTACCAAATAGTGTAGCCAGACAAGAGCAAGCTTTGGGGAAGCAGAATTCTGTGAAAAACTCCCTCCTTCCTTTTAGAATTTTCGACCCAATTACCAATTTTTTAATCTATCGTCACATAGGTTAATTCACAAATTATGGAACAATTGAGAATAGAATAAAAATTGTACACAATTTCCCTAAGAAAATTGTGATTCATATTATAAAACTAACTGTGAACATAATTCTGAGTGGGTCTGAGGAATGTTTCAGACTCTATCCATGGGACAAGATGATAAAACCACTCACAAGTGTGGTGTTAACTTGAATGGGCTCCAGATCTCCCTTTGAGTGTCTCCTCTTCACCTCAGAGTTTTGACAGGGCTGTTGTGAGATAGCTTCAGATTGTTCTAGCACTGTTCATGGCCTCTTTTTAGGTCTTCAGTTACTACTATTTGTCTGCTCCTGTGCTATGGGGCAAGCATGCTATGAGCCGAGCATCAGGCATGAATTAGGAGCCATTGAATTGGGTCAGGCTTAAAAATCTCTCCTGACACCAACATCATGAGTTTCATGACATTTGCTGTAAGACAACACTCCTTTATGCTCCATTTCTACTAGGGCCTCCATTAGGGTAGTGGTATGCACTCGATTGCTCAGATTTATCTTTATAAATGCAATAAGAAAGAAGTACTCAAGTAACATTTCTATAAAATAAATTGCCTTTACACGTATTGTGTAACAAATGTATCCAACATAAAGTCATTTCAATATAACTAGGTTAGCCCCATTTCCACTAAACCAGAGATTTGACTTTTAGTTCCTAAGAGTGTTGGCTGTTATCTATAATTAACATAGAGTCTGCAGATAATATGAAAATCAAGAAATTAAAATCCAGGAATCATTTTTAAAGGAAATGGTGGCAAACATTGGTGGTTGAGTAAAGAAAATTCCCCCAAATTCTGTCAGCTGCCCATATTTCTTAAGAATCCATAATGGACTCAGTTAGTTTGGATGAAAATGGTTCAAGATGGTAGAAATAAAAGCTATCCTGGGTGCCCTCGTTCTGAGAAATATTACATCTTCCATAGCTCAATTTAATTTTTGTGAATTACCTTCACTGGGTAAATGCACCGTTTACCTAGACCCCTGTTCGGTGCTGCATTTCAGATAATTGTCTTCTACAATGGGTGGATATGACTACACAGCTGCACATCCACCTAATAATAACTGATGCATGGGATATGGAGGGCTGTGTTACCCAGGGTTCATAAATCTATATGAAATGAGGCCCTATTTATGCACCATTTACAGTGCAGTTTTGGATATCCTGTATTCAAATAATTGCACCCATTATGTTCTGTATTTTAAAGAAAAATCACATTTTTTTTCTGCTGTAGAAAATTGCTAAGCAGATAACTGATTTCTGAACCAAACCTAATCTGCAGCTTCCAAATTAGAGTGATATATTCACCTTGTGCCTGGATAACTTCTAGGACCTCAAAGCATAATACAGACATTCTTTGTTCAAGACCTAGCTGTTTAACAATGATTTGGACTTTCGAGCAGCATTTAGACTTAGGACACAAGAATGTGAAGGGCGGTGCGGCTTCTTCCACAATATGGAACTATAAATTTTGCACATTAAACTGGACAGGAGAGTATTGTAGCTTTATGTTCTGTTAGATAGTAATGCACTGCATGTAAGAATTATGCAAAGAAAAGCCAAGTCATTAAACTGGAGTGCATTCTGACCGTGTCTTTGTTCTGAGCATTGTACTGCACTTTACTGTGTACAGTTACCCATATAGGGAGAAATTCATTTGATGATCTCATTGCAGGAATGAGATTCAGTCATTAAACAAGGGACATCTAATGTTCTGATCATTTTCACTTCAAACTCTTTGCTCATTGTTCATCTAAATATGTATCATGACTTAACACTCACATATATCACAATATAAATATTAAAGAATAAAATATCTACAAGACAACAGTTAATAGGGATATGCATAAAATGTGCCTGTAATTATAAAACAATTCAAGTATTTTACAAATTCAAATATTTGCTCTTGAATCTTTCTTAGATTGAAAAGAATTCATACATAAGAGACAAAGATATTTTCCCCTTTTGGTCACCATGCTGGTAGTTCAAGGTCAATTGGCGAGCTGCTTAGAGACTATACTTTGAAAACAAAATGCAAGAATAATTCTGCTCCTTAACTTTAAGGTTTTATATAATTATGTCCTTTTTTTGTTTTAAATGAGCAGTATAATTGAATGGCATTAATAATGTGACACTAATGAAGTAAAGCCAAAAGATAAAATGTGTTCAGTATTATTTGCTAATTGTTATATAATAAATATTTAGAGAAGACACGGATAAATTATATTCACGTGAAAAGAACAACATAGGAGTTCTATGTGAAGTGTTTTTGTTTTGTGTTTTTGTTTGTTTGTTTGTTTTAAGACAGCGCCTCAGTTTGTAGTTCAGGCTGTTCCTGAGCTCAGCCTCAAACTCACATCACAGCCATCCTCCTGCCTCTGCCTCCCGAGTGCTGGGATTACAGGCGTCTCCACGCTGCTGTACTGCATGTGGTTACCGGATGGGGGGTGGGGGATAATAACATTGCGCTTGCAAGACAGGCACTGGAACCACTGAGCTAAATCTCCAGCACTCTATGTGAAGTTTTGACATTTGAGATTGAAAGAAAGCTTGAGTATAAGTCTTGTCACAGGTGTAGTCCATACTTCTGCTGCACGGAAACCCAACTGACTACACAGAAGTCAGGAAAAAAAAAAAGACTGGTCCATCCTGCGGCTGCAAGATATATTTAAAGAGAGAGAGCGGGTTCCTGAATCGTCCCACTGATTTTTTTCTCTTTCCTCCTTCCAGTTTCTTCCTTCTTTTTGCACTTCTCTTTTCTAATATACAGTTTTTCAATTGTTTCGCTTCCCTTTTATCTTTCCTGTTCCTTCCGGAAACTGACCTCCCTGGCTGACTGAACTGCATTCTGTCTAAATAGCGTTAGGTGTGGCCAGGTGATGCTTTGCTTCTTTCTTTCTAGGATGTTCAACTTTACATAAGAGTATCTTCTCAAACTGCCCTTGATTTAAACTACTTTCCTATTGTGGTCTATTTCTGTTTACTTAATATTCTTCTTGCCTGCAACTAAAATTGTTCAAACCTAAGGCCTTCATTTTCTTTTAATATACCGCATCTCTAACATATCTGTTTAGACTCTGTTTCTTCATTATTATACTCCATTCGGTAACCCACAAGATCATGTGATCTCCTGGATTCCCCCCAGCTTGTCTCATTATTGCTTGTTCTTCTGATATTAGCAGCCTGAAAACTACTATATTTCCATTAAAGAACAAATTTCAGAGTTCTGTCCATGCTGTAAAGATCAGCGTTTCTTTTTAGGAGCTACCTGACTAAGTGGATTGCACAGGCTACAGGGATGTGGTTGTCTGTTCCAAAGCTCTCTGCTCCATGAAATGGCCTGGAATGGTATGGTGTCCATAGTCATTTAGATACAATGAAAATGGAGTGTTTATAAGTTTTGAATGTTTGCATATTTGAATATATTGGAGTGTACTGTGGAGGCAGGTTTCCAGTTTCAAACTACACTTATTGTTTTTTTATATATTATTTTGCTTCTCATATAACTGATTTGCTTCTGAATCTCAGCTTATTCACTTTTCTAAAGACAAGTATGTAATATTCCTCTCTGTGTATCTTTGAACACCTTTGTCAGAATCTATCCAGATTCCTCCCTGTATCAACTCAGTTTTATCTCCACCCACCATAGATTGACTGCATGACCCAATCTGTCATCCCCTGTAGAAAGGAGGATGTTGTATTTTCCTGCAGGGCCTGGGCTTTAACTCTACAGGATGTCAGTCTAGTGCTGCTGTCTTTCACGTATCACTGAAATGCTCTATTGTTGTCAAAAGAATCATTATGGATTTGGTATGAGGGATAAACCACCAGCTGACTTGCAAATAATACAGCCTTATTTATAACCATGAAGATGATATATCATTGTTCAGAAAAACAAAACAAGAGGATCTAAATTTTACATTAACAACTTCTGCTTAAAAATCATAGTGGATTATTAATGCAACAATTCAAAATAAATACATTTAGACTTAGCTAGATTTAGATTTGAGCAAATGAAGATAGTGTCTGGTTTATTAGCAGGCAGAGGAGTCCTTTCTACCTAGCTCTTCATCTCTACTAAAATCCTGTAAGCAGACTATGGGGTTCAAGAGTTAGCTCTCACCATGTAGGTATGAAAATTCACTTTCATATTTTGGATCTTAGGTTCCTAATGGGAAAAATTTTATGGAACTGAAAATATATAAGTGTCTTTTTAATAGTTTTTAATAGTCTATGACACTTGGCCCCAAATATACAAATATATACACACATATGCAGTTACATATATATAAAATTCATGTATATGTAGGCATGTGTATATGATTTATGTTTCTGAAGATAAAATGCAAAATATGCTAGTTTAAACTTTCATGGAATAAATGTACTTGATGGTTTGTTTTTATGCCACTGGACTGACACATTTTCCAGCTGTCCTTAGTTTTCTGGGTTCAGGTTTCTGCTGGACTGTGTGACACTGAACTGCTCCATGGAGGACTTTTATAGCTTGGTAGAACAGAGGAGACCCTCAAGCCTGTCTAGGAAAAGGAGGGCCAGCACTGCTTTCTATTTCAGTCCATCTTGAGGAGTAAAGGAGACTGATTGAAATGAATGAAAATATTGTCATTGGAGAACAGGGAGAGATAAATTTAGACTAAAGAGTCTTTATGGCCAGATGAGGTTTGCAAGATGAAGGAGGGTTAACCATTGTGTGGTCTTGGACTGGATGGAGGAATGATTAAGTTGAAGTTTGGGCCAGGTAATGCTGACAGTGAGTGGTATGCGGTCTTGGGTTGGGAGACCAAGATTGACAGACAAGACCTCATTGGGAAGCAGTTGTAATAGTCTATATGGGAATTATTAAGAGCCTCTTTCACAGTGATAATGAGAGGAAGGGAAAAGACTGAATATATCCGAGAGTTATCACAAATCAGGGGTTGACAGCATTTGATCATTCCTTTATACCACCAGTTCCAAAAATAGGACATATACAGTTGTATTTCTGGCCAGGGAGCTTGAGCTAATGATGTTGCAAACTGACAGCAGACTAAAATTAGATGGCTCAAAGAAACGGAAAATTTTAGTTTTCGACTAAGTTTATATTTTCTAGTTTGAGAAGTTTGAAATATTCTTGATGCATCTGAATTGAAATGTAGCCCAGGCAAGATGTGAGATAGTTTGATATCGACTGTGACCCTCTACTTGTACATGGTAATTAAAGCTAAAATCTATGAAACAGGTCTCCTACTAGGTTATCTACTCCTTAGTATACAAGGCTGAATATTTCTACCAATTGCAAACAGAATTTTAAAAAATTAGTTTCATCATTTTTTTCTCTTTTGCCTTTAAATACAAAAGTAAGCTTTTCTTCTTCAGTTACAAGAATGAATATAGAATAGATTGTCGGTGTCCATTGCCAAGTAATTACAATATTCATCAACAGAAACTTGCAGCTTGTCATGTTCATTAGCAATTCCATTTCATATCCAAAATTGCAACAAAAGAAAAATTATATACTTCTTTATCCAGGCTTAACGCTTTTGATGATACTACAAAATTGATAGCTGCTTTGAAAAATAAAAGAAACCTATCTGAATCCTAGTATTTATTTTTTTCAAAAGAATATGGATTTGTTTCTTTTCTCCTTTCTGTAGGACTATAATTATTAAAATTTTTTGTTATGAATTTGGTGTACAGTTGTAGATAAAGAAATATCAGTTTTTCTCATTCCTTTATACCACCATAAAATGTCCACCAGGGAATATAAAATTGCCCAGAAAGAAGATGATATATTTTGAAACAATTAGTTTAAATTTAAATCAATTTGACTTATATGCAGTACAAAAAAGATGAACCATATTAGCCAAGGAATCTAATAAATTTTAGGACAAATCAATGTTTTGATAGTTCAAAGGGCAAAAATACGTGTGTCCTATTAAGCACAGTCTAAGGGAGTCTACTTGGTGGCTATTTCTTTCTGACTTTCTTTCTTGTTTGCTTGCTTATTTTCTGTTTATTTATTTTCTTAGGGGAAAGCAGAACTACAAGGAATGTGAATTAGGAAAAAAGTTGCTTGATGGACTACAGTTCTATATACAGTGATACTTATAATTTTCCCATAAATCTTAAACCAATGTAAGGTATATTCTTTGAAATCTTCCCTCTGTAGAGCAAATTCTAACATCATAAAGTATTTATTCTCCTGAAGTCTTTGAGAAATAAGGTATTTTATTTCATGCAATAATTAAAGCATTGGCTATGATCCTAGTCAAGAAAGAGTTTCTATTAATCAAGATAATTACATTTGTTACAGGTCAGTAACTGACAATTGGTCAAAATTCAAGTTTCAGTTTCAGCTGGATTATTACCTAGTCACGTGTAATTGGTTACATGAATTTAACCCACAGGACTTCAGTTTGTATTTTATTAACATCAATTTTTTAAAAAAATAAATCAAACCAATGAAAACCTACAATGGTATAGGAAAACTCTAATTTCTTTGAAAATGCAATATTTGAATAGTCACAATTTTATTGTTTGCCCAGTGGAAGAATCTATTTTAAATATTTTAAAGTGAGAAATAAAATGGCAAGCTTGCTACATGATTTTTGAGATCACTGTCTGGCAGTTAGTATAAGCATTACTGTATTATCACATTTTATAAAATAAGTGAAGCTACACAAGTCATCTCATTTTTAACTATTATGATATATTTGTTTATATAACTATTATTTGACTGCAAGTGTTATTTCATATAGATAAATTAATGTTTATAAAATGTTTAATAATCAAATATGCTTAGCCATTGAAATTATGCATCTGATTTAGTTAATTTTCCAGTCACTGAGACACAATACTTTACATCTGAAACTTAAATTAGGAGAGGTTGGTTTTGGCCCATGTTTATAGTCCATGATCAGCAGGCCCTAGGACACAGCATGGCAGAGAAGTGTGGAGGAAGGTTGGGGTTATGGTCACTCATGAACTACTCATTCTTCTGAAGTTTTTAAGAAATGAAGCATTTCATTTCATATAGCAGTATTTTAATCCTAGTCCAAAAAGAGTTTGTTATCCAGAAAGCAGAGAGAGAAAGGTAAAACCTACAAGGCAGTGTCCCGTTCCAGGTCTCACCCTCCGTGACCCGCCTCTTCCGTCTAGGGCCCCCTTCTAATAGCATGTCAGCTGCTGAAGTCAACAGGCTGTAATTCCACTGATGAGCGCTGTGAGCCCACGACCCAGTTCTGCCTCACAAGTCAAGACCAGCAGGTGGTGAGAGACATTCAGGACCATCATGTCTTCCTTTGTTGAAGGGTTTTCCTAGTCATCATTCTTAGTCTTCAATGGTCACCTTCATTAACACACAGACATGTCTATCTTGTGGATTCAACAGTAAAATTCTATACATTTTGGACTGAGAGGAACTTAAAATAATTTTTTAAAAGATTATTCAGAGACGATGTGGTTACCCACAGATTAAGTTCTGAATCTTTACCTTTAAAATGGATATAGTAATACTTAAGTCACCAGACTGTTAATAGAATAGGTAGGATTAAGTAAAAATATTAGGTGTTTGATGTTAAGATTGGAGCAGGACGTGAGTGGTGTGATGTCCAGGAGAGAGCAGACACTGAATAACTTCGTGTGACACAAGCAACTCAACTCTGCAAAGCTCAAATAAACCCTTCATATGAAAGCCCCAGATGATTAAGTGGCCAGAAGTTAGTGTAACTTTAGAGAGAGATTTTGGACTTAATTTGAAAAAAACATCACAATGATGTATGTATATAATGTCCCAATAAAAATTTGAATTTTAAAAAAAGAAAACCATCACCTGAGTGTGTTAGAGGATAGAGATTGGAGCTCTTGATATTGTTCTTTCCTCATTGTGTCTCACTGGCTAATTCTCTGAAAGATTGCACCAATGCCGAGTAAAGACAAAGGCTAAAGAAGGTGTGGAAAGACCAGAAGAATGGAGACAATGAGAAGAATATCCAGGGTGAAGAGAGAGCAAGTAGAAAGGAATAGAGAATAAAGATCAAATCCCAGCGAGGGTGATGGATGCTTCTCAGCTGTAATGTGTCATGGATCAGAGATCCTCTAAGTTTGCTTGGCACTGGACCTCTTAGTACAAATCTGGTATTAGGATTCATCATGAGATGTAGGCTTTATCCCTCTGCATGCAGCAAGATGGGTTAATTCAACTAAATGTTCTTTTTCAAATTCTCTCCACCAAGAAGGGCCTAAGTGCTGCATTCAATATTTGTCACCTAACATCATGTTATGCTTCTTCTCCCTCAGATGCAGAAATAATGTAGATCACTAATCTATCATTTTATCACAACACACACACACACACACACACACACACACACACACATACATACTTGTCTCTGTGTTCATAGGCACAAAACAGGGCACGTATTCAGCAGGAGAAAACACATATTGCAGAACCACACATGTCATTTGATAACTTATAGTTCTTGATAGAGTAAGTTTCAACATCTGAGTTATTTGGGATGTTGTCTAATATTGCTCTACACTTGTCTATGTCTGCAGCTACTGCAGATATGTGGCACATTAGTTTAAAATGAGGTACTTAACTCAGGAAATGACTGCAAATGATTATTGAGTGTAAATCCATTCTTTTCTTATTATTTGATTTAAAAATACTCTTTAGTTTGCTTATTAATATCCTTACAGGCACAAAGGAGTAAGGACCTCTGTAGACTGAACACATCCATTTCTGAACATCAGGCAAATAAACTCTACCAGAGAGACTTGCCTCAGTGAGTGAGACAGTCCTTGGCTCCTATCTGTTCCTGAGCAGCCCAGTGACTCACCTTTGCTTCCAAACAAGGGCTGCAGGATATTAGTCATTATTGCCTTTAGAACAAAACCTTCCCTGGGAAAGATGTCCTGGTGCTCTAGCCATGCCAACAGACATTCCATAAAGATGAGTTACCTATCAGTTGTTATTCTGCCCAATAAATTCATCCCTGAAATTCATCAGGAGGAAAGTTTAATAGAGACAGTTTAATATTTTGTCATTTCTCCCTCTAGAGTACTATTGGACAATAAATATTCATTCTGTTGAACTGTTTATTTAGGTAGATTCATATTCACTAGATGCTCTAATTTATAACATTTTAAAAGTCTGAAATAGCTATTTTATTATGAAGATAACACAAATGCTAAATAAAATCATTCATATGTTAAGAAGATAAAAAGAAAAAAGAAGTATTCCTTCTATCTGCTCCATATTTCTCTGTATGAAATAAAATAATAATTCATTTATAAGCAATCACATTTATCAGCTGTAAATGGCTTAATAAGCAGTGAACTATTATCTTTATAAACTAAAAATGTTCCACTTTTAAATTAAGTATTTTTAGAAGGTTGTAAGTGAGTGGAAATTCATATCACTGTAGTTTATAAACAAGAAAATTATGTCCATTTAAATGCCACCTGTTGGGATTGAAGTGATAATAATCCACTAACAGCAAATAATATTATAGAAACAACCCCTGGTATGTAAAATTTAATCTATGAAGATAATCTACTCAATAGATAAATGTACTTGGAAAATATAGACTACAGAAAGGTTAGATCATCAAAAAAGCAGACAAAGACTGGGAGAAAAATAATGTGAAGAATTTGTCAATAACAGGAGAAATACTTTTATCACGGTTAATCAATGCCATAAATTTATAAAAATATCTGTAATTTCAACAGCTAACTAGGACTGCCTTTCTGACTGTGGATTCCTTAAGGACATAGTCTGTTAGTGGGACCTATTCATGAGAACGATAGTGCCCTTTGATGGACATTCTCTGTCCCTGTCAGCAGAATGTAAACTTCTACTGTCAATTGGACAATCTCTGTTTTTTATAATTTTTTTGTGATTGTGAATCAATTTCTTCAAGACTTGGTATACTAATGAAAAAATAATTTGTTTTGAAACTTCAGTATTGAAGACCAGATCTAAGAAATCTAATAATGGCATACACACAAAAAATCAATCCAGTGTCCCAACTGGAGATTGCTGGACAGTGGTAAATGCTTTCCATAAAGTGTTTGTCAACTCTTTTAAGCCACTATAATACATGAATTAATGCTTTTGCAACATAACTGGCTATCCTGAAACTTACTTTCTGTTCTTTCCAATATCTCTCTAACTTCCCAATTTAGTTCTTGTAAGCTAATTCAATGTTTACTCATACTTAACATTTGGAGAAATGCTTGGCAATGTATGTATACCTGTGATGTATTTTCCAAAGCAACAAAGCACAGTGGCTCCAGAACCCAACAGACACAAAGTCAGACACCTAGTCAACAACTTCCTTGACCTTTGGCAAATTACTTATTGTCTTTTCTCTTCAATTTCCCCAAATGCAAAATGATAAAACCACTGCACTGATACATAGTGTTTTGTGACAATTGGATACAATACTGCAAAGCACTTAGCACAATTTCTAGGACAAAATAATTGCTCACCAAGTGTATTCCTTTTCCTCAAGTCTGTAATTATTATGGATCTTATTTTCAACTGCCACTTAGATTCCTCTGAGAGATTCAAGTATTGTTGAAAAATAGGTGCAATAATTATTTTACTCTTACTTGAGACAATAGACCTGTGGAATTAATTATACTTAGCTTTTTTTCTGTAATACTATATTATCAATTTAGGCATTTTTGACTGGTATTTTTTTTTTAATTTTTACTTTTGTCAGTGCATGTTTGCAAGACATGATTGCATTCATTGTGGAGAGCTGGTATACATTTCTTACACATCTTGATTCTTTCACATCATTCTTCCTCTTCCCTCCCTCATCTTCACTCTGTCCTTTGGCCCTGTTCCCATTTGCAATGTTCTTAAATAAAGTCAAATCCAACAGTACACATGGTAAGAAGCACTAGAAGTGGTAGGGTGGAGTAGCTTGTATAACAGTATAAGCACACTAGTTTACTTGACTTTGACTTTGAATAGAGGGGAAAACTCAGGCAGGAATTTATTGTAAAGTGCCACAGATGGAAAGTGCCCTCTGAATCCTGTCTGAGACATACACAAATCTTCTCTGGAAAAAAAGCACCTTTCATCCACACTTCAAAGGACGCCCATATATAAAGCTTCATTTACTATAAGACAATCAATAATAAGGACA
Organism: Petromus typicus; assembly: GCA_004026965.1. Taxonomy (NCBI): domain Eukaryota; kingdom Metazoa; phylum Chordata; class Mammalia; order Rodentia; family Petromuridae; genus Petromus; species Petromus typicus. The sequence goes on along the minus strand of PVIR01001384.1, from coordinate 85,690 downwards.
TAATATTAATAACAACACAAAAGACTGAGTCAGCCTGGACAACTTTCACAAGTTTCTAATCCAAATTTGTTCAAGAATGTTCCATAAAATTGACATGACAACTTGAAGATCTATAAAAGAATTAGTCTATTTGCCAAAAATGAAGCATTGTCCAAAACAGAAACTAAAAAGGAGTGAAGACTTTTTGAGTAGTGTATTGCTTGTGAAGAAAACGTAAAGCATGCATATGTATATACATGTGCATTTAGATAAGTCTGATTTTTATTCCATAATCACCTACATATGAAGGAGTTCATAGATACAGTCAGCATCTATGTTGACAACTTCAGCATATGCAGGTACATCTAACCATGGAATGAAAAGTAGTGCATTGATAAAGGCACTGACAGATTATGCTTTGTATTTCTCAGTGTTGATCCTATAATGTTTTTAATATAATGAACAAAACAGTATAACAACAATCATTATTTACATTGTATTTGGAATTGTAAGTATTCTATGGATGATTTAAATTACTGCGAAGGCTTTCAAGAGTTTCATGTAAGTAAATAGGACACTACTGTATTTGTGAGTTTCAAGCAGTTTGGTGTTGAATAAGGTCTAAAACAATCCTTTATGGGTGGCAAGAAATCACTGCTTATCTGCATAGATACTCACATGCACAAATAATCACACTTGTCTGAAAAATCAAATATTTTGAATATCAGATGTAGGAAAAAGTTAAATTTTAATGAAAATGGTGATACAATCAGATATAATGTGTACTTATCATACAAAAATATTAATCTTTTAATAATGAAAATATTTGCCACACAGAGACATCTAAATTAAAGATTTTTTTTTTTTTTTTAGGTTTTTTGAGACAGGCTCTCACTTTGTGGTTCAGGCTGGCCCTGAGCTCAGCCTCAAACTCACATCACAGCAATCCTCCTGCCTCTGCCTCCCGAGTGCTGGGATTGCAGGCATGAGCCACCACGCCCAGCACTGTGGTATGTGGTACTGATTGCTGCTGGGGTGAGTCTCCACACCCAGTATAGGTATGTGGTTATCAGGTATCAAACCGGGTCCTTGCACTTGCAAGACAGGCACCACAACCACTGAGCTATATCCCTGGCCCTAAATTAAAAGAATTTCAAGATAGTGGCCATTCTTTGTGGAAATAGAATCTGAGAGTTGTTTTCATCTGTGAGTTAGGGGAACTAGAAAAAAATGAGAATCAAGTCATGTCATATACTGGAACAAACTATCAGTGTTGAGTGGGATCATGATATGTATATAAAATGTACAAAAACAATTTTTAAAATTGGGGTCAGGATTTAACTCAGTGTTTCCAGTACCTGCCTTGTAAGTGCAAAGGCTGCTTTTGATTCCTGGTAACCACATACAACAATGCTGGGAGTGGAGACGCACGCCCACCAGCAATCAGTACCACCTAGCACAGTATTGGGCCTGGTGGTTCACATCTGTAATCCCAGCTCTTGGGCAGCAGAGGCAGGAGGATTGCTGTGAGTTTGAGGCTTGTCTGGGCTACATAGTGAGCTCAGGGCCAGCCCAAACTACAAAGCAAGAGCCTATCTCAAAAAAAAAAAGGTAAAATAAAATGAAAAATTAAAAAAATTAAAGAATTTCTCTTTATTGCATCTTCAGTGCAATGTATTTCATTTGTTCTTTGACAGTTGAAAAAAATAAATGTGAGCATAGAGTCACCGATGTCACACCTTACTGCCTATTGATGCTCCTGTATCATCATACTATTTTACAGCTTAAGAAATAAGAAAAATAAATATTGCAAAATGAGGTGCTGAAGGACTGCTTTCAATCTGGTCTTATTTTAAAGCTTGTTTTTTTTTTTTTTTTATTTCCTGGAAATTATGACCTGACTCTGAATATTCTTCCTATACATTGAATTCATAGACAATTTGAAGAATTAGGGCACCTTCACTATGTGACTCTTCCTTTCTGAACTTGCACTCTGTTGTCTCAGTGGATGGTGGGAGAGGGGTGTCTAACTGGTCTGCCCTGGGCTAACTGGAACTCACCTCCCAGATACACTCATTGCATTACTGAGTCAAACAACAGTCATTGACACATAAGGGAGGAATCTTTCTAGGTCAAGGAATGCAATAATTAGGCTGAGTTGGAATAATATAAAGGTGGCACTTGAACAATAGCAATGAATAAATCTTTTTATTAAGACCCTGATTCTCCCCTGCTAAAGCCACCATTCGGTACATTGTATTTGAGCCTACTGAAATTTGTCACATAAAATCTTTATTGTTCAGAAAGTGATTTTTATTTAAAACCAGGCATTATAAGAGAATAGCATGCAGAATTATCTTCTCTTCATGTGGAATTTTTCTCTTTGATTTTTCAACTTTCATACATCACATTTTCAAGATAACACCAATATTCACTTCACTCTGGTAGATACACACTTTGTTGTATATTATATGAGTTGTACATTCACAGAAGTGTTGACAAGTCTTTTGATTAGAATGACATGAGTGGACAAAAAAGACACTGTACTAAAAAAGGTTTTCTGAAATGATTAGTTAAAAATAGAAAAAATATGTATTTACTTTGAAACTACACTTGTTTTTACTTCTGAAAGTTATCTATGTTGTTCGAGGTTAAGTTGCTCTTATTTTTGTACCTGGGGATAAAATCATGTCAGGAGTCTCCTGATCTTTTGTAGATGATTCTTCTCTATGCTTCACCATTACATTTTTCCAGCTCATATGTTCTTATTTTTAAGGTACAGTTTCTTTATATAAAGAGTTTTTGTTTTCTTTACTCATGGTTCAAAAGCCATAAAGTAGTTTTCAAATTAATCATGTAGGAAAGAACACAATGGCAAAAGGGACAATGTGTCAACAGTGGCATCATAATAATGTATGCATGTATGTGCATGTAACAAGGGGGGGAGTTTTGTTCCGATTTAGCTAGGTTACCTTACAGGTGGTAGTAATCATCCTCCTTTGTTGATTTTTTTATTCTTATGATCTTGTAAAGATATGGAAAAATGGGCAAATAACTGTTAATTACTAATTTTTTTTTTTTTTTTGAGACAGGATCTCACTTTTGTAGTTCAGGCTGGCCCTGAGCTCAGCCTTGAACTCACAGCAATCCTCCTACCTCTGCCTCCTGAGTGCTGGGATTAAAGGTGTGAGCCATCATGCCCGGTACTGTGGTATGTGGTACTGATGGCTGATGGTCGTGACTCTCCATGCCCAGTATGGTTGTATGTAGTTACCGGGAATCGAACCTGGGCCCTGGTGCTTGCAAGGCAGGCTCTGGAACCACTGAGCTAAATCCATGGCCTGCTAATTACTAATATTTTATGTATACAATGCTAGGAAGTAGAACACAGTGCAGTTTTATAAAAGAAAATAAAGAATGGAAAAGGCATCATCATCAAATAGCCTTGATGATCCACTGGTTCCTGGGGAGCTATCATACCAGAGAGGCAATGTAAGAGAGGACATGACATGAGCTATGGTCATCATTTGTGATGTGTCCTGTATGTTCTTGTCCCATCCCACTGGAAGTTCAAAGAAACACTAAGAAACCTGGATAATTAAACTTCATGATGAGGGAAGTAGGGTTAGAGGAGTAACAAATTTCTCTGTTGTACATTTACTGGAAAACTTTGAAGTCTGACTCGATCTGATTGTCCTAACCTCAGGTCAGAGGCTGCTTTCTCAATGCCCTGCTATAGATGCAGTGCTTAGCCTTCGAAAGAGGCCACGCCCTAGTCTGGAGGAAAGGTTATGCCATGAGCTTCATTATATGAGTAGGTAAGATATATATACAACACAATAGACTTATGTGTATCTCAAATTTAAGAGTGTGTCTTTTTCTTTGTATTAATATTAAATCTACTACAAGGTCACTACCCTGCTCCTTAAAAAAGACCCATAACTTAGTTTTAAATAAGATAAATATGTGCTAATTCCCAGCACATAAGAAGACTAGAGAGGATCATGCCAAGGTGTGGACTGTGTCCTATATCCTTTCTATCTCCTGCAGCGGGTTCCACAGTCTGAGAGAAGAGGCTCTGTGTTGGAGTAGGCAAGGTTCCCACAGTGTGAAGCTCAGTAGCAGAAGCCATGAGTGGGCTGGGGAAGGTCCCTTCCGCTCACCAGCTGGCCGTCGAGGCTACCAAATAACAGGTGTCTGAGAGCCAGGAGGAACATGACGTGGGAGTTTAGAGTGACGAGCGTGACACGTCCAGGAGCAGGTTTCCTCACCAGCGTTCTACGGAGCTGCAGTCGTGTTCCGTGGGGAGGGGCTTCTGCTGCCCACCAGGCTCAGAGAACCAGAAAGCTCCTGCCTTATGTTCTCACGTCTGTTTCTCAGCAGTCTGAGCGCTGCTCTTCTATGTCTTCCCTCACTCGTGTGCCAAGTGTCTTCTCAAAGAAAACACTGCATCTTCCCCGGATGCACACGACCTGAACACTGGGACTTGGGTTTCACACCGTTTTATGGCACGTGAAAATAGAAAGGCTTCCGGATGTCTTTATCATGGATCCATTGCCAAAGTGCTGTTTTTAAACTTAGAAGCATTTTCTTTCAGAGAAGGAGATTTGCTAGAACCCACACCCTGTTTGATTAGATATTTTTGAAATGATTTCATTGACAAGCATTTTATTAGAAGGTAACAAGCACTAGTTGTGGCAAATGAAATCGCAAATTTCAACTTGTTTCAGTGCTAGAAAATAATCGGCATGTTATTTTGTTATAAACGTTATAAATGAAAATAATTCCTCTTTATTGCATCTTCTGTGCAATGTATTTCCTGTTTCATATTCCTAGTTCATATTTCAAATGAATGCCAAGTTTTATAGTCAGGTCTGGATTTATTTACAAATGACTAGGGTACTTGATAGAGATAGTGAAAGCATTCTTTAATATATCCAGTAAAAAGACAAACTGAGAAATTAAACTCTTGTGGATGCATGTCTTTGTAGACAATCTGCTGTTCTAATTGGAAAATTATAACATCTTTCAAGGAAAGCTATGCTTGTGTCTTACTAAAGTGATCGAGCCCTTGAGGCTAATGTTAAAATTTCCTTAACGAATAGTTTAAGCAAATTACATTTCAACAAGACAGAAAGTGGGGCCTGGCCATCGATATTCTACAGAGCACAGCAAGAAAAGGAAGTGAGAGGGCTGACGCTGGGAATGTTTGAACTGGGCAGGTGAATTTCCACAGAGTGGAGATAAGAGGAGCTGGCCACACACTCAAGGAGTGTGACGTGCTAAAACGGGTGCTGGATTTAAGAACTAGAGGAAATGCAATGAGAAATCACACAAACCTGTCTGTATCCATCAGGCTTATGTCTCAGAGGGATAAAAAGGCAGGAACATATATACATACTCTCATATGCACTAATTAGTGCTAAAGTAAAATAAGAGCAGAAGTACATACAGATATGTTTATATAGGGGTGTAGAATGAGTGACCAAGCAGAAACATCCTAGATGGTTATTTTTTGGTAAAAAGCAATAAATGGTTCATTGAAATAGCTATAAGAAGAAAACACTAAGACACTTAGGTGACAAATATTGGATTTATTTATAAAGCACATCATACATGTAAGCTCCTCTCGGAGCCAAAGGGAGATTTCTAAAGAGAAAACTGCACATACAATATCATGTAAATACTTTTAGTATGCAATCCTTTATGTAGGTATAGATGTGTGTTCTTAGAATTTTGTTTAAATTAGCTAACTCAGTCCTGATTCACATATTTTACTTACACCATAGAAGCTTGTATCCATTTTAAAATAAGGCATTTCAGCTAGAGCAATAAAGATTCTGAATCTGTTGTGGAGCTATAGGCCTTTCTCATGTTCAAACCAGCAAGATTTTTTCATTCTGTCCCCAAAAATCTAAGCCAATGACATCATTATTCCAATAGGTAATATGGTAAGCAAATTTATAGACATGTATATATAAAGACATTGTGTAATTTAGCCTTCCTTGAAATTTTATTATTTCTAAGGTGTAATCACAGGAGGAAAAGCATGACTATCCCTTGAGGGAAGGAAGGATAAATTGTAAGGCTATTATATGAAAGTCTGCCCCATGGGACAACTAGAATGTTCACTCACGCAGGAAGGTCTGAGTGACACCCTGGGAGTGGGATTCTACCCCAGAATAATGTGATCTATCATGGCTCCTTTTCACTAGCGACTAAATTAGCTTCACAGGGGGAGCCCTGTCCATTTCTCTCACATAATGACAAAGAATGGAAGTGTGTGTCATCATTTTTCATGTCATTTTGTGTAAAAGAAAAATCCAGAAAGCAGGAGAAATCAGAAAGAAACTTTTACTTCCTTTAATGTCTTTTAGTTTTTAGCCATAGGGCTTTTCCAGTTAGATTAGCATGTTTTGGAATTCATGAGTAGCAGTGCCTAGAGACGACCTCCCTAAGGCCTCCAAGAGTGACTGGGATGAAGATACATTCATGTCAGCCCTGGAAAGTGAGTTTGGAAGAGAGGTGAGGCCAAGTCACAGTGCTCCTGGCCCTCAGGCTGGCTCTCTGCTCAGAAATCATGTACTGCTCCAGAGATCCCCTGAGAATTTGGAATCTAAGGTGGAACTCATGGGCCTTAACTCTGGGTGCAGAGGGATCCAAGACATTAGTGACTTCTGTACTATGAAATGAAAATTGCAGTTGGATGAACCCTTCTCTGGAAGACCACTTGTTATAATTATCAAAGAAAGGTAACTTTTTAGTTGTGTGATATATCTGTGATGGAGTATTCTAAGTAAGCCCAGGCTAGAGGCCGCTGTTCTAACCCTGCTGCATGAGCTGAGAATGTGAAGGTACAAACACAGAAGTGGCTGTTAGGAAAAGAAGGAAATCATGTTGTACTTTTCTAACAAACTGATTTCTAAATGGATCTCCAAAGGGTAAGATGCTCTGGTTTCCTGTATGTAAATAAGGAGCATAATATCTTAGGAAGTATGATGATTAGAATGTTAGGCACAAAGACAGACAGACACAGAGACAGAAGAGAGAGAGCAGAGAAAGTGAAAGGATGAAGGGTAGAAGGAAGAAAAAAGTGGAGAAAGGAAGGGAACAAGTAAGTTAAAGGAAGAATATACTAAAGAAGGAAAGAAACATACAAAAAGCAAGCATAGCCAATATGTCATTCACACTGTAAAAACAAAACTACTTAAAGCAATACTCCCTTGTCAAATGCCATAACTGTCCCACCTTCATCTTGCTTGTGAGATTGTCTTCAGCAATCTATTTAGCTTAGATGTGTAAATTAATCTGCCTTTTATTTTTAAAAAATGCATAGTGTAAATAGTTATTTGGTTCTCCCTTAGATTATTTTCATAAACTTTTGCATAACTTTCTGAAGGAGATGCAGTGCCAATAACCTTAGTATAATCCTTCATAATCAGTTCTAAAACAGTTGAGAACATACCAAGTTCATGGCTGCATCTCCTTGCACACAGGTGTCTGAACGCTGAGACTCATGTTTGGGAGCTGAGATTCGAAGTGCTCCACAGAGTAAATAAAACCAAATAACACAATGAATGCTTGAGTAATCTGGGCACAGTTAGGATAGCATCTATAGTCTAGGATATGTGTTAAAATAATAAACCCTGTCAGTAAAGAAGCAAAAGAAATCACCCATTTTAACTCATTTTCTTTGGCATGATGTCTGTATAAAATAAGTCTTAGAAAAAGGACTTTCTTCTTCATTTTTATACTTTTGTTCATGCACATAAATTAGTCAAAATTGATGTTAATAAGAGCAAAAGAACTGTCTTAATTTTGTTCAATAATGTCAAACTTGTCCCTGAAAAATGGTGCCATTTTTTCTCTCTGTGTCTTTCTTTCTTTTTCTTTTTTCTATCTTTTTCTTTCTTTCTTGCATACTTTTTTTAATCTTAGAAATGAAAGGTTCTGTACATCACCAACTCCAGAGAGGTGAATATGTAAAAAGCTTTAAAACAGGTTTGGAAAAGTTTCCTTCTCGTCCCTTCCATCACCTCAGACCATTCAGCATCTTCATGTGAGTTCCTGATAGAGAGTAGACAATGGTAAAATGGAGGAAAAAATACAGAAATAGATATTCTTTTAAAAAACCTATCCAGTGCTATTTGTGAAATTCCTCATGCAATTCATCATCAAACTAGGCAATACTAAAGTAATATTGTAAAAATATATACATAAGAGAAAACATGGAAATATCAAACAACAGTTCTTAACAAGTAGCAACAAAATAACTACCTTTGAAGCAGAGAGGATACCATCGTAAAAACTCTACTACAAAATATCATATTTTATAGGTGGTATGCTACACATGTACATATCTAAATCAGAGTGAAGTAGCATGGCTACTCTGTCAACAACAGAAGGGGCTGGAATATGAAGAGAAAATAACTGACAATCATGAAGGCTGCAATAGATGCATTACCGTGAGGGGTGCGTTTAATGCTGAACCAAAAAAAAAATGTATGTACCCTTTACCTGGTTGGGAATCTCTAGGGCTGCATTTAATTGTTACACTGAGATGCATCCTTCTCATTTTATACCTAAGTACATGCCCTTTAATAGGTGTAACACTTATACATGAATTTTCCAAGCTAGCAATATGATTAAACTGTTCATCTCTATTCCAAAATTTAACAAACCATGGAGCAAAGAGAACTCCTCTGGACATGTTGGAATAAATGTATATTCAAAGTGTAGTGTGCATTTGTGTTTGCATTTGCCAACTGCATATGACACTCACTGCAAAATCTAAACAAGATTAGTGCTTCCCAACTACCAAAGAATAAAATCGATTTAGCATCCATTCTAGTGGAATCACGGAGTTTTCATAAGTGGTTGCATTGAAAGAGATGCGCTTTGAGTAAAGTAGAAACAGAGCATCTCTTGATAAAATTATGACGAGGTTGTCAACTCTGTGGTGAGCCCGGGATGTGGAAGAGCAGGGTCAGCTCCTCTGAGGCCCTTGTTACAATGATATATTCTTATGTTTGACTTGACTCTGGATCGAAGGGTGGGGACAGAGTCCATGTTAAGTAAGGCATACATTACACGTGTATGTGTTTTTTTAATTAAGGCTTGTTTGAGAGGATTACAGAATAGAGGCCATAAAAATTCATGAGCTCTGCGGAGGTAAAAATAAATAATTAAATAAATTAAAAGATGAATGGATTAAGTCAGAGGAACCGTCTCTTTCCAGGTCTTAACACTGACTGTTGGTTACCTCACAACCTTGAATGGATCATTCTGTTTCTTTGTTTTCAGTATCCTTTTCTGCAAAGTAATGAAGCTGAACTGATTCATACTGAAGACTCCTGCTGTCTCTAACATGTCAACATTTTTTTTTCTTTTTGCTTTGGTAAATGCATTACAGTAAAAGCATTAAGTTTACTTTTAGAAAGTGAGTCTTGCCAAGAAAAAGAGCAGCATAGCAAGAAATGTGTACTAGATTTACTGGATTTGAATTTTTTTTAAAAAAAATTTGATTTGCACTTACAGAATACTTGCACTTACAGAAGTGTAAATAGGATTGAAGAAATTATAAAAGAATATAAAGCAGAAGGGAAAAAAAAGGAAACAAAGCAAAGTAAATTTATAGAGGCAAAGGATAGGATCTTCCAGAAAGATAAACCACACAATCAACCTTTCCAGAATTCCAAAAATGGTCAAAGAAGAAGATGAGGAATGGCGGGGACCTACACAATGAGATGTCGAGGGCTACATTAGGTAGAGAAGTGCATCGATCTTTCTCTTGCAACTCAGCTTCCCATTGTCTCCCATATTTGCTGGTCAGACCCAGCAGCCCCATACACCTCTGTTGGAGATGGTAACAGTGTTTGGGTGCTAGGCTGATGAGGTCTTGTCAGTTATTCTTGTCTTGATATCTCCATAAGGCACTTACCTGTAAGATCTACAGCGTGGTCCCTGATGAACCTGGCATAAGGACTTTCGTAGAAGCCCACAACACTTGTGGACACTGGCATGTACTAAATGATGATAAAGTTGAAAAACTAAGAAGGGGTCCACTTACTTGATCAGTTCCAAGGGTCTTTAAAATCTGCTTCATATGAGATATTGGCCTGTTCACCAAAGGATGGTGAGTGATTCAATCTTGTAGGGTTTAGGGTTATTCAAAGTGTATCCTTTGGATTTTGTTTAAACAAAAGTTTTAATGATGAACAATTAAAACTAAATTAATATACAAAAAGGACAATTAAACTAGAAAAAAACACAATTTAACACTATAATCCAGAAATGAAATATTATAAAATACCCTACATGCTTTTCCTAGAAGAATTCTGTCCTCTCAGACAAAATAGGCTATCCAAAGGTCATTACTGTCTTTGATTTCTTTTTTTTTTCAGCCCACAAAGCTTTCTTTTTTCCATGTCAGAATTGAAAATTAAGCTTTTGTCTTCCAGAGTCCCCAGATTTATTATGCATTACATAGATCTGAGCATTTGTTAGAAGCTAATATTGTGATATAGCAGACATATGAGTATATTAGCCACTCAGATAAAATATATGTTGGCGAGGCTGCGGAGAAAAAGGAACCCTTCTCCACTGTTGGTGGGAGTGTAGACTCATACAACCTCTGTGGAAATAAGTGTGGAGATTCCACAAAAAGCTAGGATTGGAGGTCCCATTTGACCCAGCCATTGCTCTGCTAGGTATATACACAAACAAATTGAAAGATTCATATCACAGCGACACATATGCACCCATGTTTATAGCAACTTAGTTTGTGATAGCTAAATCTGGGAAACAACTCAAATGTCCATCAACTGGAGACTGGATAAAGAAGATGTGGTTCTTTTATAGAATGGAGTATTACTCTGTGATTAAAAACGATAAGATTGAGTCATTCATACTCAAATGGATGTACCTTGAGGACATCCTCATAAGTGAAATAAATAGGTCACAAATGTGTAAATGTCATAGCTTTTCTCTGGTATGAGAAAATGAAGTTGTAAATGAGTATGTAGTATGCATAGTTAATACTGTGAAACAGAAAATATTTAAAAGGAAAGAGGGTGTAGGGGTAAATATCAAGGGGAAAAAGAATGTGATAGAAATAAAGAAAAAAGTAAAAAAGACTATGTATATATGGGTGAGGGTTGCAAGGCCGGGGGAAAGGGGAAAAATGAGAATTAAGTCATGTCATATTTTAGTACAAACTCTCAATGTTGAGTGCGATCATGATGCGTATTCATAACGTACCAATAAAGATTTAAATTTTTAAAAAAGTATTTACATTAAAGAATAGACAACCCATACATTCCTGATCCTAAAATGCCTAGTAAAAGGATTTAATAAAATGTAGGTTGTATCATAAGTTGAAAAATATTTCTTCTCATTATTAACAAAAGTCTCATAACATATCAAAAAAAATTTTAAATGTGGAAGTAGACCATTCATATAATTTTGTCACGCCATATAGAAAAAACTGTTATCAGAGTACATAATACTTGTCAATAGGTCCCTGGATCCTTGAGTTATAATTCACCTATTTGCATTTCTAAGGGGAAAATTTAGAAACTTCCTATTTGAATCGTATTGGGCATTAATTTGAAGGGGGTGGATACCAACTACAACACAGGTGCATTGCACATTTAATCTTCTTTCTTCTCCTTAACACCCTCGGAAGCAAGTTTGATTGTGTTAGTTTTATAATTGAGGAAACTGAGGTTCACAGTGAACAGCATCTTGGTCTCCACTCTTCCTCTTACACCTGTATCTCCTATCTACCACCCTTGTTGTCTTTAATTTGTTTGCAGAACATAATATTTTGTCTTCTGTCCTTCTGAACTCTATTAGGTCTTCTGTCTAGTAAGGAGACATTCTTGTATGTTGAAATAAATCTATATTTAATTAAGTTTTCTATTTCTGAGAAAAACCTTTTCTATTTTTCTAATTGAAGTAGTCTTCATAGTTATTATAGAAGTTTTATTAAGAGTTTAAAATAATGTATGTATGTAGTGGAAATGTCTAGTTTGTTATTTGGTATTCGTTAATAATAAGGCCTGTCTTACTTTCTTTATTGCTTCCAGGAGCTTGACCTTTCCTTTACTGTGAAAACTCTAAAATTTCAGCCAACTTCAGGTTTTTGCAATTTCATCCTACAAAAATTAATCTGAATTTGCTCTTCCCTGTGACCCTTATTCACCCTGCACTTCATCCTCATCTGAATTCTAGCTTTTCTAGTGTATTCCTCCCCTGGAATGTAAAGGATTTCTATGGAATAATTGATGGCATATGATTTCTCAACTTTCCAGATGATACTTCCTTTGTTTTCTTCTTTTTATTCAACAAATACAACGTACAGTTCTGGTATATTCACTAAAAGGAATATATTATACTATAGTTGGAATAAAGAAATTGCTTAGTAGAATTAATTTTAAAAAACTAGAACTAAAAAGTTAGAGAGAGAGAGAGAGAGAGAGAGAGAGAGAGGTCTGTGTTGGCGAGGAAGCAAGCAAGCAAATTCACCAACGGCAAATTCTGCATCTGCAAATCATACTGGGAGCCTTACCCTGCATGCTGGTCATAAATGTTTCTAGATGGAGGACCTGGAAATGTAACAGTAATGAAGGATGCCTGCCTAAGTCTGCCAACCCATGTGTGCATTCTCCCATGAAGAACTGCATTTCTAGGGATGTGATGGAATATTTGTGAGCCTACTCAGCAGGCTGGTAATCACACTGTACAAGAAAACCTCAAAATTTCCTCCACAGGAAGCTGTCTGGTTTATGTTGTTATGTTCAAGATTCTTCCAACTTCCCTGGTAGGGCCAGAGATTATGGTATTTTGAGTCCAGATTTCCTGTGTCTTGTGAAAAATATTTGCTATAAGCATATTACAAGCAACTAAGTGAGATAGAATCAATATACAGTGAGAGAGACGGGCTCTTAAGGAAGCCAGTAAAATGAAAGACATCAGGGTTGCGACTGGAGGCACAATCGAAGAAGTCTGGGACTCAGGATGGAGATACAATGGCCAGGCCTACATATTCCCAAGGCCACAAAGAGTAATTGAGGTATTCTGTAATTGGCACCACCTGGTCCAATCAGTACAGACAGGCGTCAGGTTCCCAGGAGGTTGACCAGACCATTAGGCCCATTCCTTCCCTAAATGCCTCTATTCTTTCCTTCTTCTGGATGACTTGATTCTCTGTTAGATCAATGGTAACCAAGCAGCTGTACTTGTCATCCTGTAGGTTGACCATAGTTTGGCTCACATGGTACCCACAGTGTGACTATGCTGTATAAATTATCTCTGAATAAAGGGCCTCATGGACTACACTGCTCAGGACCCCTCCTGGAAATCCAGGAGCTGGACTTCTCTCCTTAGTTCTAATAAAATTCTTCTAACTCTTTCTTCTGTTTCTTGACTTTACTCCTCGATGCTGTGGGACCATGAACTGGGCATAGTAGGCATCTAACAGGTTGAGGGTTATATTTCTTCTATAGTAAGCATATTACAAGTGAATTCAGTGCAAGTTTATTTCTGAACTCTGAAATTAGACCAAAAAGGACTCTGGAAATTTTTTCTTTCTGGTTATATTTACTTTTAGTAATTAAAATAATCATGTTAGCTTAGCTTTTTCTCTCACCACTTATATACACTGTGACTAAATTAATAAGAAGAAGCCAAAGATCTATAGGATGAACTTTACTCACTTCGAAGTAGAGACCATTCAGAGTTCATTTAGGTAGGGACTTCCTCCATGGTACCATACACTTTCTGGAAGGAGAAAACTGATTCTGTGTCAGTGAATTGTTCATCTATCAATTTAGAAAGGAAAAATACCTGCAAAATGCATTTTGAAAAGTATAGCAGCTGCAAAGTCATAGAGCATTACTTTTTCTGACAAGGGTAGTAATGTGCTAATCCAACCAAATATGATCTGCTGAGCTACAGGATCAGGAACTATCAAGTGTGCTATCATGCTTTATAAAAGCATACATGACATGCACAGGAAATCTTAATGTATCTCAAGCAAGGCTCACTACTTATCTTTGTATATAAATCCTTGTTGTCTGGGACCTCATCATGTTTAATTGATGATTAAGATTTAAGATAATCATCTTAAGATTTAAGATAATTATCTTATTTAATTAATTTTGTCCGATTGGTCTATTGGCATAAGTTTTAATATATCATTTTAATTTTGTCTGTATGGAAGATATGCATGTGTTTCCATTTGAAATCTCCTTTAGGTTTGTAGCATGCCAAACAGTGCACATTTGCACATTCTATACTGCTGAATACATATTATATCTGAAAGATGGATACAAATTAATTGCACCACCATTTTAAATAATCACGCGTTAGAAATTAGCTCCATACTAACAAAGTATATATTCTTCCTCAAAATTTCTTTTTCTGGAACAACCACTGACTGCAAAGAAAAAAGAGCAGGAGTAAAAGTCAACAGTCATAGGTGGCTTTTACCAGGGATGGCTGGATTTAGGGTGTGTGAGATTCAGACCAAGAATGAGATGCTGTGATTAATTCATGGTGCATTGCTGGGATTAAGGTTGCCCCATCCTTCCTGTGAGTGCTCCTGCCTTGAAGTTAAGTAGCCTGGCTAGGATATAAGGGACAGAGAAAGAGTGTCATCTCTAGTTGATTACTGCTTGCTTCTTTGCTACTCTTCTGCCTTCTGCCTGCCCTGCTTTGCCATGAAATGTTTCTCCTCTGCAAGGCTCTTCCACCACTCCACCCTGCCTTGGAGCCAGCCAACTAAGAACTAAAGCCTCTACAGACTGTGAGCTACAATAAACCTTTCTTCCCTTCACTTTGGCCATTGAATATTTTGTTTCAGTAATGAGAAAAGTAGCTAAGATATCAATCCTTTATCATAGATTGTCGTTATTAAGTAATTGCCACTAGAACCCAATTTTATCACATTTTTATTTCTTGACTCTCAAAATGTTCCACCAATTAGCTGTTATTCCTCATTATCCTGTCTCTCTCAGCTTCTTGCAAAGATAAACCTGTCTGACTTTATAAATTTGACTATACTGGGCATTTCATATTAATGAGGTCATATAATATGCAATGTTGGGTGACTGATTTCTTTTGCTTCATTTTTCTTCGGGGTTCATGCACATTGCAGGATGGATCTTTACTTCCTTTGTTCTTCCACTGTACAGGTGCCAGATTGTGTTTATTCATCCCTCAGTTGGACAACATCTAAACAGTTTCCATTTTGGTTGTACAATATATATGCTGCTATGAATATTCATTACACACATTTCGTGCACAAATTATTTAAATTCAATTCGTATATACCTACACAAATTGCTGTATCACATGACAACTCTAAGTTTAACTTTTTAAGGAACCAATTATTTTTTTAAAATTACTGAAACATTTTGCATTCCTTTAAGCAAAGTATGCATTTTAAAGTTTCTCCATCGTCTCTCCAGTATTTCATATTCCTTTCTTTTCTATACATTCTTAATAATTTAAATTTTGTTTTATTTTAAATAAATACATAAAACATAAAATTTGCACATATTCATAGTATAAAATGTAATGTTTCTGTACACGTATACATTGCATAATGTTTAAATCAGGATAAAGATACTTTCTCCTCAAACACCATTCATACATGGTGAAAACTTCCAAGCCTTTGTTTAGCTTTTTGAAATACAGAGTACATTAATGCTAAGTTTAGTGACACTCCTCCCAATAGCACACCTGCACCTGCACCTGCTCCTGTCTGACTGAAACTTAGTACACTCTGATCAATCTTTCTTCACTCTGCACCACCCATTCTCCTGGGCCTTTGCTAACCAGCACTCTTCTCCTCGCTTCTATGCCGTAAACTTTTGAAAATGTCGTATAGTAGTGAAATCACACTGTGTGTTTTTCTGTCCTTATCTTATTTTACTTGACATAAGGACAGCCAGTTTGTCCATGTTTTCAGAAATGCCAGAATTCATCCTGTTAGTGGATGAAGACTTTATTTTGCATTTCTTTTTACCCATCTATAAGTTGATAGGTGCTTAAGTTATTTGTGTTTCTCATATATCATGACTTAGATTTGGTTTCTGGGAACAAGTTTAAGTATGTGCTGCTGAACTCTATCTACTAATATTTTGTTGGAGGCTTCTACCTTTATATTAATAAAACACATTGATCTTATTCTTACAAGGGTGTCAACTGATTTGGCTATTAAAGTAATATTTCCCATGAGTAGAAAAATGTTCACTTCTAATGTATAGTTTGCAAATATATGTGACTCACTAGTATTCACTGTTCCTTAAATATATTATATATAAAAATTATTATATATATTATATTATGTATTATATATTATATAATATATTATAATATTAACATAATATATTATATAATATATATTATATATTATATATATATATTTACTTGCCCAGTAGAGCTAGCTTAAGTTGGAATGTACATTCTGGAGAATACTTTATAATTCAGTCTCTTTACTTTTTAAACATATACATAGCTATTCTACTTTTCCTTGAATCTGTTTAATTAATTTGTTACTTTCTAGGAAATCATGTATTTTCCTAGGTTATATCAATTATTGCTATAAAGCCATTTTATTATTTCCTCATAATCTCTTTATAGAAGTGTTACTACTGATGTCTACTAATGCTCTGGTGATGTGTTCTTCTTCATCTTGATTTTATTTATTTAAGACTTCTCTCTTTTATTTTAATCAGAGGAGTTATTTAAATTGTGGTCCCCCAAACCAAGTGTCACCCTAGTCCCCCAGAGCCTGACTCTGGTATTATTTAGAAAATAAGTCTTTGCAGATGTAATCAAATTATGAATTTTACAATGGACTTATCTGGGCTTATCCAGATAAATCTTGAATTGAAAAAACTGTATTTGTAAGAGAAGGGTGATGGATACTTGAGGGCAGTACAGGAGGAGAAGGCACAGGAGAGAAGAGCATGCTGAGATGGAGGCAGTCACAACAAGAGACTGGTCTGCAGACCCCGGAAGCAAGAGGAAGCAGAGAATGATCCCCCTTACACACTCCAAAGGGAGCACAGCCATGTGGCCACCTTGACTAACTTCTGACCTCTGGAACTGTAGAGAATAGGTTTCAGTTTATCTTAAACTACTCGGGCAGGAAGTTTGGAGATTGACTTGAAAACTGCCTTCTCTTCTTTTCCTCCTTCTTTTATTTGGTAATACTGCAAATTGGACGCAGGCTGTTTGCGTAGTAGGCCAGTTGTCTACCACACAGCTACATCTTGAGACTCTTTTATTCTACGATGACGCTTATTTCCATCTGCCCTCCACTAGGAATCCTCTACCTCTGACCCTCACACCACATCCTCGGTATCTAGAATTACAGGCCTTGTCACCAGGCACAGCTTCTTTTCTAATAGGAGTGGTTATAGCTGCAAATTCTATGTAAACATTGCTTTTACTGTCTTCCATGAGTTTTTGTGTGAATTGTCATGCTAATCAGGGGAAACTGCTAATACATTTCTCACTATGCAATTGTCAATTATATTGATCTTTTTATGCACCTAAGATGCTTCTGTCATTTTCCCTGTTTTTTTAGTCCCTTATATAATGAGGCATGTGTTGTATTGTTTTTATATACTTATGAATTTCCCAAATTCATTTTATCAATATTTCCTAAATTCACCTTTGTTAATATTTAATTACATCAATTGTGCTCAGAAATTATGCTTCCCTGAGTTTAAATTTACTGATTACTGTTTTATATCTCACTTTGTAGTTCAGCGTGATCTTGAACTAAGCTTTAAACTTAGCAATTCTCCTACCTCTGCCCCCTGAGTGCTGGGATTACAGGTGTGAGCCACCATGCCTGGTACTGTGGTACGTGGTACTGATTGCCGGTGGGTGTGAATCACCACACCTGGCATTGTTGTATGTGGTTACTGGGATCAAACCCCAGACCTTGTGCTTGCAAGGCAGGTGCCAGTACCACTGCACTAAATCCCTGGCCCCAGCATATAGTTTTTTTTTTTAAGGAAAATATTCTCTGCACATTGAAAATAATTGGTACTATGTTGTTAGCCAGAGAATCTTAAATAAATCTAGTAGATCTACTTGATTAATAGTGTTCTTCAAATCTTCTTTACATATTTGAGATTACACTGACATATATTTATTTTACTTTTTTTTGGTACCAGGGTTTAACTCAGCACCTTTGGTGTGTGATGCAGGCATGATGCCTCTGAGCTAAATCCTTGCCCCTGAGATTATTTTGATACTAATTTAAAAGGAATTGTTTATTTTTTTTAGTCTGCCTAATATTATATTTCCTACTGACATATTTAAATATCAACAAGTTTTTGAATTCTACCCATCTCATTTTATTCTTTCAGTATATGTTTATATTCATATTTACTTAGAATTGTTCTGTCTTCCAGACTGGTCATCCTACCTATCATTATGAAATGTCATTTATTGTCTCTCATACTTTTTTTGTCTTATAGTCTTTTTGAAGGTTACTATAGGAACTTCTGTTCCCTAACTTTGGATTCTATCTGTTTCAGTTATTATCCTTTCCCTAACTAAAGTGTATTTCTTCTAGATAGCATGTAGTTGGGTAATATTTATTAATTCATCTGTTCACCTTTGTTTAGTGTTTAGAGCACTCATACATAGTGTAATTAGTCATTAATTATATCTGTCATTTTACTACTTGATATTGATCTATCTTATGTACATCTTGTTTTTTTACTACTGCTTTTGTCTGTATTAAATAGATACTTTTCTAATATATCATTTTAATTTTTTTGGCACTTCCATAACTTTATTTTCTTGAATTAGTTTCTTAGTGATTTCCTTGGAAAACACAACGAGCATACTAACTTGAAGCAACCTACTTTGAACTAACAGTAACATGATTTTGATTTTTCAAAATAGTTACATTTTCTTTTATTTTCTATTTTACATTATATTATATTCTTGCATGTTACATACTCTATAGTATAAGCTTAGTAACACAGCTTTATAATTACTGCTTTGTAATTGTATTCTAGAAGCCAGACACAAGAAAAGAAGAACAAAAACCAACTTGTATTTATATCTCTCTATGCTCCCAGGCATGTTTTCTGCTTTTCACCTATGCGTTGCTTTCACTGTTCACAGATTGCATCCATGTCTACTCCTTCATTTTTTAAGACTTTCTTGGATGCCTTATAAAGCCTGTTAGCTAGTGATAAGTTCTTTCAGTTTTCTTTTATCTAGTTTAGCTGGATATAAAATCCTTAGGCAAGAGTCTCCCCTATCCCCGAATATGCTATCACACTATTTACTGGTCTCTGTGGTTACAAGAGGAAAAATTCGATGCTAATCCTACTGAAGGTAAGATAAAAAGTTTGATGCTGATCTTACGGAAGATAATTTACATTATGAGCCATTATTCTCTGGCTGCTTTTGAGACAGTGTATTCGTCCTTAAGTAGTCTGGTTTAGGATTAGGTTTTCTACTTACTTGTTTCCCCCTATATATGAATAACAGTTCTTTGGTTCTAGAGAGGTCTCTGTTGTTGTTGCTGCCATAGATGTTGAAAATTACACCCCTTGACAACTGTTATGTGACAACTCATCCAGCCGGAGCGTCCTTACTGTTACTGCTGTTTGCTCATTTTGTGACTTTCCAACTTAGATCTATTCACTCTGTATTCTGTGTTGGGCATATAGATGAAAGTTTTGTTTGATTATTTTAGTTATTAGGCAACAGCTAGACAGAGATTTTCTTATATGGTTTGAAATGCCACATTTCTCCTCCACCAAGTGTACGTTATTTACACCGACAGATACCTTTTATGAAAAGTTCCCAGCTTCACTTCCTGCTTGGGCGGAGCTTTGTGGCTGGCCACGGGGGTGGGGTGGGGGGAGTGAGAGCCGTACCTCTGCTACTTCTCTTCCCTGGACTTTTCCACCCCACACCTATACGTTGCTTTCTGCGTGCTGAGGAGTATGTCAGTTATCAACGTTTTGTATGAGCATCTCGTTCCTCAGTTTTGCCTTTAAAATATTTTGCTCAGCCTTCAGTTAGTCCCAGTTAGGCTCTCCACACCAAGCACAGGAGCTATTACACGACTCCCCTGACTGCTATATGAAAAATGCCCCCAGGGTGGTGATGTTCCCACGGAGGGAATCTCTCAGAATCAATGCGCAAAAGCGCTGGGAAGGCAGATTTTTAAAGGGCAGATTGATGCGCAGGTAGCGACAGTTCTCTGTCATGCAGCACGTCAGGAGTTCTGAACACTCCTCTCCCTCCAGCGCTGCTGGGCTGTGGCTTTTCAGGGCCACCATGACTGTGAAATGGAACAAGGTTTAAGCAGTTTGCTAGTGAGTCACTGATTAGTAATGTGGCCGCTCAGGTATTAGCTCTGACCTCCTGTCCTCGCTGCTTCCATCTGGAAAGTGAGATCACATTGGACTGGGGTCCCTGTGGTTTCACTCAAATCTTAAATGTGGATCCCTTCTTAGAGCCTGGAAGGGAGGCAGGCTTGGAGGCACGTGGTTATAATCCCCACGCTCTGAGAGAAGAATCACAATCAATTTCTGTCTTCGGCACTTAGTGAGAGTCTGTCTCAGATTTTTGCAAAGGAAAATAACGGAAAATAAAGTGAATTAGAATGTAGCTCAGTCTGAAAGCTATGAGTTCTATTTCTAATGATTTTAAAAGCAAATGTTAATTTCCATAAGACATTGACAAGAATAGCCATTTTAAAAGTGTTTTAATTATCAATTTGATGATCTTTGTGTATATTTGTTATACTCATTACTTTATCACTTATATTTCATTTTGATTTTAATTTTATTTAAGCATAAAAGATTCTTTTCAAAATTAGGTAGTTACTGTTAATTTAAATATATATTTTTTTCTGTCTTGAGAGTAATAATTGGCAACTCATTGACATGAGTTATACTATTTTGTTAGAAGATATAAGGTCAAACAGATGTACACTTGTTAGAATTAGATAATGTTAAGTATGCCTAGCAGTTACAGAAATCTTTATATTTAAAAATAAGAATATAACCGACACCTTAACATTATGTTTTTCAGGCTCTGTAGAAAAACATGGAATTAGAAAATGTGAAGCTATCTTAGCTACTATGAATCCATTTATTATCTAAACACAATTTAGAGCAGAGGGAAAAGCTTAAATTTTAGAGAAAAATACATTTTTACTACTCTATGTCTTTGTGACATAGTCTAGTGGACAGGAGTCAAATACAATTGCACTGTAGCATTTAGTCAGAGTTTGTTTTTGTTCTAGAAAAGAAACAGATCATGTAGTTATATTTTATCTTAGCATTGGACTAATTTTAAGCAGGAAACCCAATTCACTTAGAAAATAATTTAAAATAATTTTTAGAGGAAAATCTGGTTTAATAATTAGCTCTACTTATAAATCATCAAGAGCACAAAACATAACCAAATATACTCAGAGAAGGGCTTTGGACCAAACAATCATTGTCATTAACCTTTAAATGTATTGTAAAATAAGCTGACGTTGTTCTTCTGGAAGTGTACTCTGCAGCCACATACTGACCGTTGAACATGTGCCAACTCTACCCTGGGCACCACGTGCATACGATTAAATGAAGCACAGCTCTTTTCTGTAATAAAATTATCTCCCCAAAGAGAAAATAAACGTTGGTGTTTTTATAAATTCAGCAATCAATGAATGCAAGAGTTGAAACATGAGTTGTATATTCCTGGAGTAGTTATTGTTATATTTGCTATAACAAAAGCATAATTTGTTTTTATGTGTATCTTCTGAGTTTCTTAATTACCTTATTTTGTTTACTTATTCTCAAAATGATTTTCATGTTATGATTTATGACAAAGTGATGTGTTCTGAGCATACCCATGTGCTAAAGCTACATGGTGAGTATGGCAGAGATTAAAGCTATTATATCTGTGAGTAAGTGAAAGATACATGAAATCTTTGCAGAGCACCAAATGTTGCCAGTCTATTTTGCTAAGTCAGGCAGAAGTTCAAAGTGATTGATCTTGTCCTCGTACCATCCAAATTATCTCACTATTGCACAGAAAAAATAAGACACTGCCATACATTCTGGACACACCTTTCAGAGCTGAAATCACCGCTATTCAACATACTAAGTCCATAACTTTCCAGAATACACTATCAGTATTAGCCTGCTCTTTCTTTTTATTTTTAATTCCCTCCTCCACACACATGCACATGCCTGCTCACACACATACACATACTATACATTGAACCATAGTGTGTAGCGAGATCTATCCCTTGGAACTATTCTCAAAAGAGAAAGAAGAAAACATAATTGACATACATTCAGAATATTTCTCCAAATGAATGGTTAGGTAGGCTAATTAATGATAACAGAAAAAATCTGGTCATGATTAAATCTGAAATGATCTTCCTGCTTGAGAACTCCTCTCAAAGGTCATTACCAAAATTTAGGGAAATAAAAATGATGAGAATAATGTAAAAAGCAAAGATAGAAGGGACAAAATGCCAAGAGGGATAAAAAATGTGATTTCACAAAATTATTCTGTTTTACTAAATCCTATAGAAAATAGTTGGATTTTTCTTCAATTTCACAATAGCAGAAAATTTTGTGCCAAGTTGAAAGTACCAGAAAGTCAATACTAAGCAACTTTTAGGGAGCATGTAATTAATTTATCATATGCCACAGGTCATCTTGTTACAGCTAATTGATGGATTGTGTCATCCGTCAGACTTTGAGCAAGTACCACACCACTGCGCAACTGAATAGAGAAACTCTGGGAGGTTTTCTACACTGAAGGGGGGAAGGAGAATACCAAATAACCTGGTCATTCTAACTTTCGTCAGACAGACTTCTCCAACACTGTATCTGCTTTCCCTGTTCACAAAATAAAAGTTAAAGAAAAAGAATATTTTGAGAAACAAAGATAATAGTAATCAGGCTGAACTTTCCTGGTGTCCCAAGGACCTCAAGAGTTTATTTTGCTTGGGAACTAAAGCCTCTGCAGACTCAGAAAACTATCAGTTCTGAAAGAAGCTGAGACTGGATCCAGTCTCTTCCAGTGGGAAGGGGTAGGTGGGACCAGGCCTGGCCACTTCCCTGTCCAGATCATACACTGAGACCATGCACCTGTCACCACACCTGCACGATTCTCTTCTCCCGTCTGCACTGACCACTACTGATTCCATGCTCAGTAAACCACTGAGACTGCTATACTTGTCTTGCTACTTGTGTCTGCCTAGATTTCCCAAACTGAATCCAAAATTTTACTTTTCTTTGTTCTTTCTACTTGGAGGGTGAACCACAAGATGTGTGGTGCCAGATATGTTGGGCAGGGTGAACAAGAACAGTCTGTAATGTGTTTGAGGAATGGGCATGCTGCAACAGCATTCACCACAGTCCTCATTTTATCACCCCTTATAAAGACCTTCAGGAAAGAGGACTCCCAGAACCGCTGCAGAAACTGGCTTCACTGGTGGGCTAAGTATGTTCAAAGTAGGAGTGAATATTTTGAGAAGGTTAATGACAATGTTTTTCATTGCAATATATGCAAATGTAAGTATATTTTATACATTTATACATAAATACATATGATAACATACTGCATGTAATTTTTTGCATATAAACTTCCACACAGTCACTTCCACAAGGAGTGACTTTTATGTCACTCCTTGTAAGTATACAATACACTTTGGATAACTTGAAATATTTCCAGTGATAATTAATGTAAATCAAAACAGTGCCTGTGCAACATTTTTTCAGACATCTGTTTATGGTCAAACTTTCTTTTCCCCAATATAGTTTTAACCTGGGAAGAAAATGTGGCATGGTTTCTTATGACTCAAGGAATGTGAATGTTTTCCAATGCTTTGTTACTGTTAAAAGCAGAAAGTAGATATAGAAGGCTCAGTATGGTCAGTAACAAGATCGTGTTCTATTCAAGTGCCCGGTTTTGCACGTATGAAAGAATAGAAAATTACATGTTTTCGTTTTATGCATTGATTCACACATTTGTGTATCAGAATAGTATCCTAGAAATTGACAAGTATTTCAGTGTTTCTAGGAGTCTGTCTTTGTTAAATAAAAAGTGTAATTTAAGTATCAACTTTAGTTATACAAAAGAAATTCTTCTAGGAGAAGTTTCCTTTTTTTGTAATAAATTGAATTAATTGTTACATTTGAGAAATACATTATGATCCAGTTTCTCATTGAAAATTTGTACCTGTATGTGATATATTTTGGTTCTTATTTTTTCATGTTTTCTGCCTTTCATTCAACCTTCAAACACCATATGTACATAGTATTGTTTCCATGTTTTCCTTTTTATCATCAAATTCTATTGCTCAGTGTGTTTAGCTGGTAGACTGACCTTAGTGGGAATAGGTATTTGATGGGAAATTTAACCTGCAAATGTCCTAGGTGAGCAGTTGTGAGCTCTTTTTGCTGGGAAGGAGAGGTATGAACTCATCTTAGGTCAATACAAACATGTAATAATAATCATTAATCTAATATCTTTTTTTCATACTGTGACTACTCCTTCAAAGACACTATTTGGCTAATCCCAAAACATTCAGAATTAACTATGATGGACTGAAAATACATGAATAAAAAGTCGCTGGTGTAACCTACCCCCTACATTCCCTTCCTTTAGCCAATCTTTGCTTTTCTGACACTATATGTTTGAATGAAATTCAAATGCTGCTCATAAAGAGAAATCCTCCCTCAAGCCCTTGTACAATGAAAACCACGAAATGCACACTGTTCTTCATCTTCCTTTGCAAATTGATGTGCATGATTAAAATCAGCAGTGATTATGTGTGAGAGACTTGAAGAATAGGGATGTTGTAAGGTGCAATAGTG
The DNA here is from genome assembly GCA_004026965.1 of Petromus typicus. Classification (NCBI taxonomy): domain Eukaryota; kingdom Metazoa; phylum Chordata; class Mammalia; order Rodentia; family Petromuridae; genus Petromus; species Petromus typicus. The sequence goes on along the minus strand of PVIR01001384.1, from coordinate 60,824 downwards.
ATGAGGCTCCTCCCAAATGATATCTCTGCTGCAACCTGAGCAGTGCTTTGCTTGGTAGTGATCTTGGAGAAAAGTTATCTAGGAAGATGAAACATAAAGTGGGTGGGTGGAAATCAGTTGAATGTCAAAAAAAGTCTGTTGTAGCACTTGTGTGGGTTGGACAGGAAATGGGATGAGAGAGTGCTCGTGGCACAGATTGTGGATGAGCTTGAAGGACACGTTTAGATCTAATCCTGAAAGGAACTGGAAGCCATGCGGAGGCACGAGCAGGCAAGCACAACAATTTAATCTATGTTTTATAAGATCGTCTTGGCAGCTTTGAGGAGCACAGGATCAGTTGATGAGCAAAAATGGAAGCAGAGACCACTCCAGCAACACCCCAGTTAGTTAAGCTGGGGATAAAACTATCAGTTAGCCAAAGAGCAGGAGGGCAGATGGAGGAAACCAGCCCAATTTAGGATATTTGGGAGGAATCAAAACTGATATGGATGCTATTTAGCAGCTGCCTAATAGCCCATTGCATGAAATGTTCCATGACTTATTTAAGCATTACAAAGAACACTTGAAAATCCAAGTAATCAATGTATAATATGCTGAGATCCACTATTAAATTTTTGGCCCTCAAATTGCATCTTTTACAACATTTATGCCCTGTGAATATCCACTGAAATAATAAGGGAGTATCCTTGCTGTAATAAAAGGTTATTGTTTTAGGCATCTTTACTTTTTGAACCGCTATCTTGTTTTAGTAAAATTTTAATTTTACAAATGAGAAGGTATTTAATGAGTAATGAATATTATATGTGATTCAGATATTTATTGAATTTGCCAGAGACACATTGATCACCACTTTGTAGATTTCCATTTCTAGCTTAGACGAGAGCAGACTTGAAGAAATGGAGGAATACCTGCAGGACTATGATGATATTTGATAATTACACCATACTTTGACTTTAATTCAAAATGAAACTCGGGAGAATTAGAATTACTTAAATAAACCAATAAAAACTTGGATTGTTTAATTCAGAGATTAACTTGAAAAGTTATGCATCCACTGAATTTTTCAATAGGCAATTCACTTTTATGCTTACTATTAATTTTCAGTATATTCATTAAAATGTTAAACTTTATCCCGCATCACCTAAATCGTATATGAGCTCTGCATGTAGAAAATAACGTGGCAGATGCTTAATTTCGGAGAAAATTGCTTACCTTTGAATAACACTATTTTTCTCAAAAGGCAGGAAAATACTAGAAGAAATTATTTATAAGCCTAAAAGTTTGAGTACTTTGGTCATGAGTACTAACATAAAATAAATACATCACATAAACTTGGGGGAAAAAATCTTACATATGTGGAATTTAAATAAGATGAGTTATTGTAGATTGCGTGTTGATTGGGATTCAATGACTTCTCAACTATTTTTGGAGGAGGGGAAGAGGAGATATAAGGGGAGTAATTTCAGCCACATGTTAAGCACAAACCCAGTTTATAAGACAATTATAATGCAGTTAGGGAGACAAGAGGTCTGTTTGGTGTTTTTTTGTATGCCAGTTATTCCGTGTGACATGCCCTTTTTCACTTTTCTGATGGCACAATTGTAATTATTTTACAATTTCCAAGGGTCACATGGAAGAGCCCTTTCCTTCTGCCCCAAACAATGCATTATAATCATTGTTACATATGAACTCCCATGAGCATATCTTCAGGAAAATGATACTTTGATTCCAATTGCCTCATACACTGTTGGGACATAATCCATATGGATTATTTATAAGTGACAGCTAACAATGTACAAAGTCAGGTGGTGAGCTCTAAATATTAGATACCAAGAGCTGCTGGAGAAATTTGTATTTATAAGAAGGAAGAGATCACCAAGGCTTCCAATCCTGGTAGCAGAAATAGAGTCTCTGAAGCCAACATTAACCATCCAGAACTTGAAGTAGAAGAGGGAAAATGGTCTGGGGATCTTCCCAAAGGTAGTTGACTCTACAGATCTATAGTCTACATCTCACAGTACAAATGGTACTGAGCTCCTCCACATTTATTATCATTATTTGGTGATCTGAAAATGAAACCATGAAGTTAGCAATACAAAGGTCTGAGACATTTATAGTCAATGAACTTTGCACAATGCGTTACAGAAAGAGACACAGAACTCCCCATTTTTTTTAAGAATGCATAGTGTAGATGCTGCCACTAATCTTCTGATGTTAACTTTCAGCGGTAACCTGGGATGTTACAGTAATGGGGAAATACAGTAAAGACACCAGGTCCAAGTTCCAAGTAAATAAACGCACAGAGGAGGATGTGTACTGGAACCGCTCACAGAATACTTGGAAATCTGAACAGCTAATTTCTGCATAGTGCATGTGTAATCAGCTCTGTGATTTATAAATTCAGTCATCTTATAACCCTGTGAATTAAATATCAGTACAACAGTATATATCTTCATTACTATCTTCCATCAGAAACTTGGCAGCTTCTCTGGGATTCACATAACTTCATAGAAGAAAAACATCCTTAAAATTGAAACTATTGAAATTTATATAAAATTCTAAATAGAAAATACATTTAATATTCTGCTGTCTTTATCAGAGACTCTCAGCAATTAAATGTTAAACACTCTATCCAATAATTGGACACAGCTACACAAACAAACATAGATGCAATATTCTTTTGGCCAATTTCTAATACATTTAGTAACCTTTAATAAGTAATAAAAGCAAAAGACTTTTAGGAAAGTAATTAAGATGTTAATAACATGAAAATTCGTATAATCTATTGAGTTTCTTCATATATATATATATATACATATATATATATATATATATGACAGTATGCATATATTGTCAAATACTATATATTTGGATAGTGTTGTATGTATGCTTCTGTTTTGAGGTTATATGAAAATAACTTTTAAAATCAAAACATATTTAGTGAAAGAGAAAAATAACGATCCTTCCCAGGGGGAAAAATGGGGAGAACATTTGTCAGATATGTTGTGAATTAAATTGGATGATGCTGGAGTCATCCCAATGTCTGGTGAAACTGATGTGACTCTACAGGAAGCCTAGTGCACAAATGAGAATTTATTTGAGGAAAATAAGGCATTCTGATGAATTCTTCCACACCATAGTTCCTTTCACAAGCTAGACACTAATATAGGAATATAGGAATTGAACTTTCCATTCTAGAATCTGTAGCAATAGCTACTATTACATTATTTCCTCTAATTAAACAGTCAGTATATGAAAAAAATGAATAAATGCATTATTTAATACCATTAGTTGTTCTCTATGAATGGAATTTTGGAAAATTGTGAAAAGTATAAAAAATTCCATTCTGGAGGTCTTCAAGAAGTGTTGTTACTCTACTGAGCAATTAATTTAGTTTCAAAATGGAATACCGCTGACTCTAAGATTTTGTTTGATCCTAGTTTCCAAAGTAATGTAGGACTCTGGCATAAATAATCTCATTCCATAGATTCTCAAAAATGTACATGGAGTTCTGCCCCTCCTTCACAATACTTGTGCTTTTGGCTCCTTCGTTTCTGTCTCCCTAGTTCAGGAACACTGAAAGCTGGGGGTAAAGGAAAAACACAGAAATCCAGGCCTTCAGAGAATTGTTTCTTACCCACTCTGGTTTGTCATAAAGGTTGGTGGCCTTTTTGTTCTATATAGAGCCAAGTAATAAATATTTTAGGCTTTTCTGGATATAAAATTTATGTCACTACCACCCGGCTCTGCTTTGTATCACAAAGTCATGTACAACACATAAAATGACCGAAACGCCTGGGTTCCCATAAAACTTTACTTGAAAAACAGGAAGGCGGTCTGTAGGATCCAGTGTGCTGACTGCTGATTGTAGCACAAACTAGGCCTGCATGCAAACTCTCGCTCCATGGACCTGCTCGCTCTGCCAAGAATTTCTAATGTCAACTCCAAATGACTTGTACTGCTTCTCCTTGGTTTATTCCTCTACACGCTTTCTAGGCAAAGCTTAGATATATTAAACACTGCTTCAAAGAGGGAGAGAGAGGTCACAGAGGAAAATTACCAATACAAAACAAACATTGTCTAACAGCAGAAAAATACCCAACTCGCTATGTTCAACAATGAAATGACTTTGTATTCCATAGGCAGCACTCAAAGCATCAAACATTTAAGTTCAATAAATATTTCATCAGATCTTTATGATTACACATCATTGCATACATTAGGAAATTCAGACTTTTAGAAAGAGAAAATAGACCTGTTAAATAGGAGGTAGGAAAACTAAAATTTAAAACTTGGTCACCTGCTTCCCAATCATGGCATGTTTAAGAAAATATGAAATTAAATTCTAAAACACATTTAAAGATTTTCATTCTCCTTCATACTCTAGCACAAAAGAATTTTGCAATGGGTTTCTCAGTAATTGTAAAACACAGAGGTGATGGTGTATCTCATTGTTATAGCAATAAATAATAATAAATAATAAATCAATGAAACTCTTCTAGCTATCTTATTGAATAGGGCACAATAAAAGAAAAAAATAACTGCCCTAGTCTCTATTCATATTCTACAGGTTGTCATTCTTCCTCAAGACAAAAAGCAATTTAATGAGATGCTTCCATGAGATGAAACTGCTTTTTCTACTGTTTCCACCTTTCCTTTTGGAGAGATGACACAGAGCAGGGCTGCATGAAATTATGAATTTCTATACATAGAGATTATTGAAGCACCTGTTGTTCATAAAATACTCTGGAGACAAAATGCTGGAGACAAAATGATCAAATTTTATTAAAATTTAGTTACCTCAAGTCAGGCTTCAGATTTCCAAATAGAAATAGCAAACTGCAAGGTGTCAGAACTCTGGATTTTGTTAGCAAAGCAGCTGTCATTATTTGGCACATATGGCTAGTGTTTCCAGTAAATGCTTCATGCAGCCTGAAGGAAAATAGCAGAAAGGTTCATTAAAACCAGCGCTGGCACTTTTAGGATAATAACATTTTTGAGTCATCCAGCCTAAGAATGGAGAGAAATACAGAGTTTTTTTTTTCCTGTTCTTTTCTTCCTTTATTTTTGGTTTGTTTGTTTTTATAGCACTGCAGATTGAACTCAGTACCTCAGACATGCCAGCAAAGCACTTTATCACTGAACCATAACCACAGACCGAAGACAGAAATATTGAAGTCAAGTAATCATGATTGTCATGTTACAATAAAGGTTTGAAATGCCAAGAAAGCATTTTAGATATTACAGTATAAAGAAAAATTTGAAAATAAAATTAGCTCAATATCTTCCAATCCCACCGCAGGCCAATGAAATGATTTCACAAAAAAATTATTTTAGGTATAATGATCAACATTAAATTTAAATCGATAAACATTTGTGTATTAATAGCAAAATTTCAATTGAATTCTCAAATTTTAAGCTTATTTTTGGCAATATGTAGCATCAGTAGCCCTCTCTCCTAAAATCATTGATAATTATATGTATATCCGACATGTTGTCCACGTGTATATAAAATTTTCCCAAAGGCAAAGAGCAACTTTTCTTTATAATTACATCTTTTAAAGCCCTCATTTGGGATATGATGTGACTCCGTGTAGACTCTTTTCCCTTGGACACCTATTTTATAATAATCTTTCAAACTTTTATCAAAGTTTTGATTTTTAAATACAATTTTTATAATTTCACTTTATTAATGTAATTTTGGGATTAGACCTTTAAAAAGTAAAAGCCTCTTTTAAAATTGCATACAATGCTAAATAGAACATTGCAATACAGTGTCACAAAGACAGAGAGGTTCAAGTAGGTTTGTGGCTATTGACTATGGAGGAAACCTTAATTCTAAAATGTTTAATAGTTGTTTTTCAGCCTCAAAACTGTTGACTTATTCTGATCCTTTTCAATTAAATTACCATTTTAATTTAATTAATTTCAATTAAATTAGCAATTTAATTTGACACATGATCAAGTCATCTGAGTCTATATTTGTACAATATGTATATGGTGCTATGTATTCTAATCTAATAAATATATAGTGCTATATATTTTCCCTATGAAATATAGTATTATTTGCTCAGCCTATGCCTTTCTTTATTCAAGTTCTTGATTAAGAATCCAGTCAGAAAAAGTTCAAACAAAACTTGCTCTCACATTCCTAGTAAGAGAAACTGTGTGGATGTGAAGAATAAATCAATATCCCAGAGCGCACTCATTAAAATCATTGAAATTCCTCCAAACTTTTTTCTGTCTGTTCACAAGAGTGTCACATAAGTCTGTCAAGTGCCTGGTTGAAGCACAGATTCACTATGTCTACGGCCCATAGGAGACCCATAAAAAATATTCAGAGCACTTAAAAAGTTGCTGTGAATCTCTAATCCCATCCTTTCTACTTATCTCTGGAAAAATATCTGCTATTTGTCTTATCTCAAGTCATTTAGGAGAGTTTAAAAATGGGTGAGAAATATCTGGGCTCATCATTCCTCATCCGCAGGAGTCTCGAGGTAGACATCTTGATGAACGCTCTTCATCCTGTTCCGTCCCTGTGCCCTAGGTCGTGACAGCATCCTTGCGTGGTACCACACTGAGGGTTCTTCATTACTCACTGTCTCACCATAGAGTTGAAAATGAGTTTCCCTGGTACTAAGTGAACACAACTGCATCTGACCTACTTCGTATTTTCATTAGCAATTTACATCTGTTCACATACAATGCTGAAAGCTCCATTCCACACTCTTCTGTAAGAGTCTCTCTCTTTCCAATTTGAGTCTCTGACAACATGGAAGAAAGATCAGAATGTCATGAGTGAAATTATACTTCATTGTATCTTACTTCAACAAGAGGTTGCTGCAGAAGTTATGAGAACATGATACAGTATAGGGTGCATAAATGTATGTAGTTATGACAGCTTCGAAATAAACTGGAGAAAAATCACATGAAATAGAATCTCTTTGAGACAGTATGATTCTCAGTTTTATCACTTGAAAAGACCCTGTTCAATATTCTGTCGGCTTCTAGATGAGCATGAGAAAGATTCCCAGCTTTTCTGTTGTTAAAAACTATTTTTTAGTTTCTTCAGATTCTAGTCTTCTTGTAACCGGGGATCGGATGCTTCTCTGACATGAGCAGAGTAACTCAGAAACAATGGAGAGTCTGCCATGAACTGTAGAGAAAAGAAGATGCAGGGCTAGTGCGTTAGGAATTTTATTTTAGGAAAGAAGTAAACTAATGGGAAAAGTTGATCAATGGGTGAGTACATTAAAATTAAAATATTATTCAATACAATGGAAGTGACAGGACATATTTTTATTAATTTTATATTATTAATACACACATTATGAAGGTCCTGCTTCTCATTTAGCTGAAGTGAAAATCATCAATTTTCAAAAAGGTAAATTGTGAAGCCGGGGATTTAGGTCAGTGGTTCCGGCACCTGTCTTGCAAGCGCAAGGATCTGGGTTTGATCCCCGGTTATAACACTGGGTGTGGAGACTCACACCCAGCAGCAATCAGTACCACATACTAAGTGCTGGGCATGGTGGCTCACGCCTGTAATCCCAGCACTCGGGAGGCAGAGGCAGGAGGATTGCTGTGATGTGAGTTTGAGGCTGAGGTCAGGGCCAGCCTGAACCATAAAGCAAGATCCTATCTCAAAAAAAAAAAAAAAAAAAAAGGTAAATTGTGCTCTCGGTCTTTGTCTCTTGCTCTTGAATAAAAACATTTAGTGATGTTGATATTGCCTGTTCATGTGTACCACCTTTACATCTGAGAGTTACTGATGGACAACAAGGAAACTGTACTGTTAAAAATGGCTTTGAGTGTCCTTTTGCTGAGTGCTGTAGTTTTCAACGTGGAGTCTTTTATTTCTTTCATTAGAAGATTCCTAGATATTTCTTTTCTTTTTTTAGGATGCTATTGTGAAAAGTCATTTCCTCAATTTCTTCTCAGTGACTCTGTCATTTGCTTGCAAGGATGTTTGCGTATTGACTTTGTATCACTAGCTATGCTAGTGAATTTGGATATTAAAGTCTAGAAGTCTCTTGGTGGATTTTTTGAAACTTCTATATAGAGTACCATATCCACAAATAAAACACATTAACTTCTTCCTTCCCTATCTTCCTTTTATTTCTTTCTCTTGTCTAATTTCTATGGCTAGTGTTTCCAGACCTATACTGAACAAGAGTGATGATAGTGGATATCCTTGTCTTGTTCCTTATTTTAGGGTGAAAGTTTTCAATTTTCACCCATTTAGTATAATGCTGGCTGTTAGGCTGTCAGAGAGGGCTTCTATGAGATTGTGATAAAGATCATCTATTACACTATTCAGTAGGATCATATCATGCATGAGTGTTGGATAATGTCAAATATCTCTTCCGCATCTACTAAAATGATTGTGCAGGTTTTGTCCTTGGTTCTGTTACTATAATACACTGATTGATTTTCATATGATGACTGATCCTGCAGCCCTTGGATGAATCCCGCCAAGTTATGGTGTATGATTTTCTTGATGATTTGCTGCATTCTGTTTGCCAGTATCTCACTGAGGACTTTTGCCTCAAAGTTCGCTAGGGAGATAGGCCTGCCTGTAGTTATCTTTTTTTGGTTAGATCATTCTCTGGTTTTTGACTCAAGGTAATTCTGTTTCCAGGACTGAATTTTGGAGTGTTGCTTTCATTTCAATTTCGTTAAGGAGGTTGAGAAGTAGGAGCACTAGCTCTTTTCTAAATTTCTTGTACAATTCAGCAGTGAAACCATAAGAACCTGAGCTTTTCTGTGTTAGTATGTCTTTCATGACATCTTCGGTCTTTGTATCTTTAATTCCAAAATTTAAACCCCATCCCAGCGATATATGCACACTCATGTTTATAGCAGCACAGTTTGCAATAGCAGAATTTTGGAAACAGCCCAAGTGCCCATCAACCAATGAATGAGGAAAGTTATGAGGTTTTTTATACAATGGAGCCATAAAGAAAGATAAGCTGGAGACATTTATAACTAAATAGATGTAACTTGAGGCCATACTCTTAAGTGAAGTGAATCAGATATGTATGTAAATACTACATTGTTTCTCTGGTGTGAGAAAACAAAACTGGAAATGAGAATTAAAATGAAAATAAATAATAGAAGCTGAAATAAAATGTTGAAATAGTGTGTTAGTTGTTGTTTTCTAGATGCTGAGACAAAATACCCAGCACCCTAAGTCAAAGGAGGAAAGGTTTATTTGGCTTACAGGATGGAGAGGCTCGAATCCATTGTTGGTTGGCTCCAAGTCAGGGTGGCGTGGGGGACAAGCTTCCCAGAAGTAAAACAGTTCATGGTGGTCCAAAGGTAGAAAACAAAACAAGACCTTAACAGAGTTACAGCACCTTTTATCTTATTCAGATAACTTAGGCAGGCAACATTCATGTCCATAATCCTAGTGCTCTCACCTCTAGCCTCACCATGAGTCAATCACACAGTCTAGATTCATTCACCTCCAAAACAGATTCTGACCACATAAAGCTTTGTGGGGACATCTAGACACAAATGGACAAGAGACGTAGAGTTGGGGTGGGGGAAGAAAGGAAAGAAATGGGAAGAAAATCCAGTTAACATGGCTTCTTTGGTTATCAACCACTACCCTTTCTCAGAACAACTCTTTACTATGTCAGTTTCTTATGCAACATCTACAATGCATATGGGTATCTGATGACACTGGTTACTGGATATAGTGTGAAGATTAATTATAAGAATAACCTTTAAGAGAGGACAGCATATAAACAAGGAAAACACACACACACATGAGACTTTTACTTTCTGGAAGGTTTTGGTTTTTTTGCCTAATCTTAAAAATAAGTATATGTTAGGGTAGATTACCATACATATAAAGAAAGTTACAGGTGTATAAATACTGTATCTTTTCTCTAATATGAGAAACTAAAAAAGTAAATGAGTTCTAAAATGTATGTTAGATATTGTACAGTCTAAACTATTCAACAGGAAATGGGATGGGGTAAGTAATGAAGGGAAAGAAAAAATTGTGATGGTAATAAAAAATGGAAACAGCTTATGTATGTGGGAGTGGGTGTTGTAGGGTGGGTAGGGGAATGGGAAAAAATGAGAATCAAGTCATGTCAAATGCTGGTACAAATTGTCAATGTAGGTGGGTTATAGACTGCAGGCAAAAATGTGGGCTCTAAAAGGTGTTGAGTGTGAATATGATATGTATATTAAATGTACCTATTTCACATTAAGAAAGTAAATAAATAAATAAATAAATAAGAGTTAACAAAAGGATGCACAATTTCCTCATCCATAGAAAACTATTGCTGCAATGAGTTCTTTTTGATACACCTGTGTATATGGATGAGCAACATTTTAATGATGTAGTTTATTACTTAATTTATTCCAAGTCTTTATATTAGAAACAATCATATATCCAACATCAAACATTCTGTGTCCAAACATTCTGTTATATCTTCACATTTAATTTCCAAAAGTGGGATTTATTAGCATTGAAGCATTCCAAGACTTAGTACCTACTTTCAAAAGCCACTGCTTGAACAGGCTTTGTAAATTTACACTGTGAACATGATAAAAGTTTCATACCAAGAGACTCTTCTTAGGATGTATTTTAGAAAAAATAACCCCATCTCTTCCTTTACAAAACCTGTCATTATCAATATATGTCACTGGACCACCGGGACATATTCTGAGAAGAGTGCTGTTGAATGATTTGATCATTTGAGAGAACATCACAGAAGGTTCTGCTGCAGACCTGGTGGAACAGCCCCCCTATGTGGTTGGGCTGTGGTCTATTGTTGACTGAAAATTGTTGTACAGAGCGTGAGGCAATCTGTTGTGATCCACCCTGTCCATTTATTAACATGGACTGCACAGCTTCAATTGATTCACCACAGGGAGGGCGAAACTCTAACTAGATACATAAAGTAATGCAAGGAGGCCAAGAAGACAGCTTAGCATTTACAGGTTTTAAGTAATCACTTAATGTGGATTCCAGTAGAAGATTTACTGAGAAAACAGGATTTGTTCATTTACCTCATAAGTTTGTATTGAATATCTGTTATATACTCAGCAGTTTCCCATTTTCTGGGAATGCAGAGGAAATCAATACAGATAGGCCCAGCTTTCATGTGTGAGACTGAAGCCAACACAAGGGCCAGGTGAATGTCAGACTCAATGTCATGATACAGAACTTGTCTTCATAGAGGCAGCTTTTGTAAGGGGTGCATATAAGCCAAAAATAAAGTGAAATCAGAAATTATTGTTTTCACGTTAATTTTCTGTATGTCACATTTAGTAATTGGGTGCTAAGTAATGGAGAAGGTGTAGCCTGTGGAAAGCCTGTGTATCAGAAGTCCCTGAAGAATCAACGAAAGAAACAGCTGAACTTTGGCTATTCCTTTCATCTGATGTTAATAACAAGCCCTATAACATGATATTAGGTGAGCATTAAAATGTTGCAAAGATGTTTTAACTACACAGTTAATAATAGTAAATGACATTAAATCATTTAAATTTCCACATGACGTTTCTGTGACATTCAAATTGACTCATTTAAAGTAATACATGACATCAGGTCAGATTTTTCTTGATCAAAACTTGTTGGAAGCTCTCAGTGGTTCAGTCTGCAGCAGATTCTAGGTCAATTTCTAGTGCCATAAAGAGAAAGAGAGGAGGAGAAATGACTTACTTTAAACACCAATTTCCACATCACCTTTCCTGGGTTTGTGATTTTTGCCTCGCGTAGTCAATGAAGAAAGGTTATTTAAAAGCTCAACATGAAGGTTCACAATTATGATCCTGGCCATCATTTCAGAGGCTAAGTCAGGAATACAGTGAATTTGAGGTCAGATTGAGCTATGCAACAAGCTCAAGACCAGGCTAGACTCTATTGCCAGATCCTGTCTAAAAAGAAAAAAAGAAACCGATTTATTCTTCCTGTTGATATTCTTTCCATATCTTTCTTGAAGAAGGCATCAAAAAATCCCTATGGTACACTAAATCTCTTTTATCCTCTTTTTAACACTATCTACATGAAAAATTCAGGTAGAAATCATACTGGAAAAAAACCATTCTAGTTTGAATGAGACAATGAAAAAATTATGTGGGAAGGGATCACATTAATAAAAGTTGTGTAGGTAGGTTATAGAGTGCAGGCAAAATGTGGGCTCTAGAGAAACACTGGTGAGTCCACTTCCTTAGTTTCACTACACAATTCTCTATTTCTTACTTTTAGATTTCTATCTTGATTTTGTTGTTGTTGTGGTTGTTTGTTTGTGAGCCAGAGTCTCACTTTTGAGCCTGAACTCACTATGTAGTCCAGGCAGCTCATCTTGAACTCACAGCAATCCTGTCTCTGCCTCCTGAGTGATAGGATTACAAACATAATCCACCATGCCCAGCTCTCCATTCTGAAAATGTAATAGCAGCCATAATTGTTATCAGGGTTAAATAAGACATGCTCGACATTTAATATAAAAGTGCCTGATAAATATGATTGAAATGTATATATGCCCAGAAGAAAGCATTATCAATATGCTAGCATGTAGAAATCTCACAATTAACATTAGAAACAAATAATTAAATAGGCCTAAGGACAGAGACAATCCATATTGTTATTACATTCTGTGAAATAACTTATAGCAATGTAAAAACTTGTTTTTCTCTTTGAGACAAAAGTGTGTTATGTTCCAATATCTCTACAAAGTAGTGAGGACATTAAATAACAATGAGCAGGGAAGGAAAGTCCAGAGTTGTCTATAGGTGCCAAAGGCAGCTAGTGCATGAATCCCGCTTGTTAAAAGAGTCCTTGGAAAACATATGAAAAGCAAAGAGTAAAAACATAAAAGACACTGTGAGAAGCAGTCTGAGTCTCACTACCCCAAATTCTGATTTTATAGAACAGGAAGAAAAGAATTAAATTCTATAAAATACATCAAGAAAATGGAAGCAAGGCTCAATTAAATAAAATATAAAGAAATAAAAAAAATAAAATATAAAGACAATTTAGGAAATATTAGTATATTGTGTATGCTTTAAAAATGTTTGGAACAGGAGTATTTTTGGATGCATATTAAAAGACAAATATGCTAAACCCGTAGAAAAAAATAAAATATACACAAAAGTAAACTTACTCAAAAAATTTGGCTTTCCCCAGCTTTTGTTTTCCCTGGACACTTCTTGCAGACGTCTTCTACCAACACAGCCCACAGCACATATGTTTCTTTTGCAAGAAACTAAATTTATCTGATATAAATATTTTCAATTACAGTTACATACAATGAAAAAATAAATATATGAAAGTCACAGGCATTAAAGAAACCCCCTCCCACCCGCTGGGAGATGACTTTACACCTGTTGAGAAATGTTTGTAGATTTGTTCTTTGTCTAGATGAAGAGCTCTTTGAATGGGATCAATGTCCTTAAGTTTCCCATTTGCCAAATGTGGGATAGGAGATGCTTCTATCTGTTTCTCAAAAGCATTCATAATAAATGAGTTCTAGTATATGGTTGATATTGTGAAGTAGAAAATATCCAAAAGGAAAGAGGGTGTAGGGGTAAATAATGAGGGAGGAAATGTGATAGTAATAGATAAAAAAGGAAACAAAGATTATGTGTATAGGGGGTGGAGGTTGCAGGGTGGGTGGAGGAAGGGGAAAAAATGAGAATCAAGTCATGTCATGTTCTCGTACAAACTCTCAATGCAATGATGATGTGCATTCATAATGTATCAATAAAGACTTGAATTAAAAAAAAAATGATTCCTAATCCCTCACCCTATAGCTTAGAAACAATCGGATCTTGGAAAAGATGGCTTACTGTGTATGATGCATACATGAAGCCTGCACTTTGTTCTTCATGGACTGGACCTCAGGGCTGGAGTTAGAAGAAAGAGCTGAGCTCCCTTGGGAAGGGAAGGCAAGCAGCTTATTGCACACTCTGCAGAGGAGCTGACTCCTCATCTAGGACAAGAGGAAACTACCAAAGTGCTAGAAAATATGACAAAATCATAGGTAAAGAAAACTCAGACTTTCCAAGAGTGTCTGAGGAAGTTACACACAACAGCAAAACGTGTTTATCACAAAGAATGTTCTTGAAAACAATCCTGTTAATCATTCAAGCCAGTAGTATACCGGTTTAGATGGCATGAGATTAATTAGATTTAGATTAATTAGCATAAACTTGTTATAAATGTGAGATTCTTTTTAAAAGGTGAAAGAACGTACATCTTGTCACCAAGTAAACTTATGAAGTGAAAATAATAAAGTAACTTCTAATCTACTTGAAAAAAGTATTAGGGAGCATGTTAATACAGTATTGAGAGTTTTCAGTGAAAAAAATAAAATCATATTTTCAATAAAGGAGGATTAAAACTGGGGGAAAGTTAGTTGTATGTAAATTTTTTAAATGATAAGAAATTTATGACAAAGTTATATAAATTATTTACAGTGAGGAAAGATGCAAAGGTAATTTTTATATTAATTTTTTATTTCCATTTTTTCTTTCTTTCTTTCTTTCTTACTTTCTTTCTTTCTGTCTTTCTTTTTTTTTGATACAAGATCTCACTTTTTAGTTTAGACTGGTCCCCAACTCACTATATAACCTAGGCCAGCCTCAAACTCACAGCAATCCTCCTGCCTCTGCCTCCCAAGTGCTGGGATTACAGGCATGAGCCACCACTCCCAGCGCTGTGGTATTGGTCACCAGGGATTGAACTCAGGACTTCATGCATGATGGAACCACTGAGCTAAATCCCCGGCCCTTTAATTTCTTAAAACCACAACAAATTTTAATACTCTTGATGGATAAAATAGAAAAACCAACTAGTTGCTTCATTTATATTGTTTATCAGGATATATGCTTATAGTAGTATATAATTAGTGTCTCAAACATAGAGAAATTTTAATAAATTTGATATTACCTGATTACTGTAAAAGCAGACAAATTACTGACAGAGGCAAACAGTTATTTCAGCTATCTCTCAAAGAAAAGCAAATTCTCTACTTATAACTTTGTACAGCTCATTGTTAGATTTCTCTACAGGTTTGCTTTTGCTTCTGAACATGTCCAAACTTCTATTCCTTTCTGCCTCTCATCCTTCTGATACCATGAGTGTTAACAGTAGGATAAGTTTGTGATGTGAGCATGAAAATAGAACCCCTCCCTCTACAACTTTATGGAGCAGCATGGATTCTGTGGGTACCATGTTCTCTCAGGATATTTTTGGAAACCATTCATATATCAAAGAAAGCTAATAATAGTTTTATCCTAAATGAAACTCACTGCAAAACATTTAACTTTCTCTTACTAACCCAAAATGAATTCATCCAAATTCACTTTCCTCTCAAGATCCCAGAAATAGTCTCAGCCACTGTATCACCTCTTGACACCAAAGAAGGCCATGGAGGAAATTCAAAGCAAGCTCAAACCTAAAGCCAAAGGAATCAGTCGCAATTTTTTAAAAGCTGGCATATTCCCTAAGAGCATACAATCATGTGAACCTCTAGATTCACACACAGAGTATTGAAAGTGGTCTCAGGAGTTAAGATCCTTTTACAGCAATAAGTAAATCTGCATATAAACTTCACAATTATATACACATATGTATGAATTTATAGATATAGAAGATACATATATATGTGAAATAGGAAACAATATCCAAAAATATTAACCATGTGACAAAAAAGATAAAGTATTGTGAAATAGAGCCCTGAAAATCTAAAAATTTAGAATCTTAACAAAACTGCACTCAGAATTATTAAAAATGTCCACTAGTGCAGTGCTGACATAAGAATTCCAGTCTTACAGAGAAAGTGGATATTCCCTGAAGACAGTAATTGTTTGCAAAGCACATAATCTTGTGACTAATGTCCTTCACCAAACAATAAGATTTGAGGTGTTGGGACCAGGGATTTAGCTCAGTGCAAGGGCCTGGGTTCGATCCCTGGTAACCACATACAACAACGCCGGGCATGGAGACTCAAGCCCTCCAGCAATCAGCACCACATACCACAGTGCCCGGCATGGTGCCTTACATTCATAATCCCTGCTCTGGGGAGACAGAGGCAGGAAGATTGTTGTGAGTTCAAGGCTGGCCAGCCTGAACTACAAAAGTAAAACCTTGTCTCAATAAAAAAAAAAAAAATAGTTTTGAGGTGTTTTATGATATATTGGATTTGTTCCTGGTCTTGAAAAAAAATGTAGCAAAATCCCAGTTCAGCTTTTTTTTTTTATTGATTATATTAGTACATTTTATATACACATCATAATCACAAACAACATTGAAGTTTGTACCAGTGCGTGACAAGACTTAATTCTAAATTTTTTTCCCATTGTCCTGCCCATCCTACCATCCTCCATTGCCTATATACATAAGTTTATTTCCTTTTTGTACCATCAAATTTTTCTTTCCCTTCTTCACTTACCTCTACTCCCTTTTTCCTTTGAATATTTTCTATTTCACAATATCTATCATACATTTTAGAACTACTTTATACCTCAAATTTCTCATACCAAAGAAAAGATATGGTATTTACACATCTCTGACCTATGTATTTCACTTATGAGTATGTTCTTAAGGTATATCCATTTGAGTATAAATGACAAGCTTATTATTCATTATGGCAGAGTAATACTCCATTTTGGAGGGAAAAAAATCATCTTTATCCAATCTCCTATTGATGAGCATTTGGGCTATTTTCATGATTTAGCTATCACAGATTGAGCTGCTGTAAACATGGGTGCACATGTGTCACTGTGTATATACCTAGCAGGGGAATAGCAGGGTCAATGGGACCTTTAATCCTAGTTTTGGGGGAACCTCCACACTGATCACCATCATAGTTATGCCAGTCTACATTCCCACAACAGTAGAGAAGGGTTCCTTTCTCCCACACTCCAACCATCATTTGTTGTTAGTTGACTTCATGGTAGCAGCCATTCTTTGTCCAGTGAGTTGGAATCTCAGTGTTGTCTGCATTCACAACTCGACTGACCAGTGACATCGAGCATTTCTTCCTGTGCTTCTTGGCTGCTTTTATTTCTTCAGCTGAAAAGCATCTGTTCATTTCAGATGCCCATTTTTGAATTGGGTCCTGAAGTCTTCTCATTGCTCTGATTTATTGCTTCCCTTGTTTTTCACCCTATCATAAGTTGATTTGATTCTAAGTAGGTGAGAAAGGACCTTCTTTGCCTCACATCAGACAAGGTTTTTTTTGTTTTTTTTTTGTTTTGTTTTGTTTTTTGTTGTTGTTGGTGGTGTTGTTGTTACTGTTGTTCTGGGTTGTTTGTTTGTTTGTCATCATAGGGGATTGAACTTGGGCCCTGTGTGTTTCAACGGTAGGCATGGTAACACTTGAGCTAAATCCCCAGCCTCAGACAAGTTTATATGTAACATTCAGTTTTGTTTAAACTCCCTCTACCCTCCTTTGTCCCTAAATTGTCAGCTGTTTTTCTGAAAGTACTTATTACAGACTATCCACTCGATGATACTGGCCAGAACATAAATAAAGAGTGTCATAAGAAGTAATGTGGAAGAAATATAGTCCATGTATAACTCTAAACTTACTGATAAAGTAAGTCCCCAAATAAGGTTCTACTCATAATTCACCCATCATTTCAGATGATACCATGAATTAATTTACAATATGTCCACAACTCAGAATGTATAAACATGTGAGGCCCACAGAACACCTTTACATTTCCTTTACACAATAAGTATCTCTTGCTGTATTTGAAAGACTTCTGGTACCAAAATAGACAATCAAGAGAATATTTCAGGGACTGTAGTAAAAAAAAAAAAAAGAAAGAAAAGAGATTTCAGCCTATGAAAATCTCAAATGACTTTTTTTGAGATTAGTTTCTCCAATTCTGGGGACAACTTTTTGTACCATGGTTAACGGAAAGAACACATTCTCACTGCCCAGGTGGTAGCAAAATCCTTCTGATCCTTTGAGGATTTACAAGCACACGCTGTGAAGTGGGCTTCGTTATTACAGAGATAACAGTGAGGCAACCTGAGTGCATTTTATTTCTAGAGTGTTAGCATTTATCAATGGTAAATGTTGCTTGTATAGCAAATAGTTTGCCAAGGAAAGTGACAGAAACATGTCTGACCAGTTTTCCTTAGAATCTGTCTTTCAGTCTCAGTTTCCTTCCCTGCTGCAGGTGGTCACTGCTTAGACACACTGGCTACTACCACTTCCATTCATATAAATTGGCAACCAGGAGTGGGTTGTCCATTATTGAAATTGGCACAAGTAATGACAGCATCCTTGCCAGCTGAGAAATATGTTTGTAAGTAAAGTATTTTGGTCAAAATGTTTAAATGGAGTACTTGATGAAGGTGAGCAGGAAGGAGATTCAACAAGACTGTAGAAAGGAAGTCAGAATGGAATGGAGAGCTCTACTTCAGAAACCTGAAACCTCCTCCCAATCTCTGTAATCTTTAGCTTTGGTTTATTGCTCAGATTTCATAAGCAGCTGTGGGCCACTTGAGGTGTGCATCTTGGTGGTCAACCGTTTCACAGGTTCATTGTGCAGTCTAGAATTCAGGCTGTGCACCTTCAGCCAGGATCATGGGGAATTCATCACAAAAGGAACAGGATAACAGGCAAAGTGAGCAGGCTTTTTAAAACTTGTGCACAGAGAAGGTATAAATCACACCTACTCACCTTCCACTGTCGCACACAACATTGTAGTGCTCATGGTCACTAAGGAGGGCACACAATCCTCCTTAGAGTAGGTCTCTTGAGTCTCTTTCTGTAACCTACAAGAAGGCAAGTAATTGCAAACCATGATGCCATCTGCCTCCCTGGGGACTCAAGAAATCAGTTTGTATTTTAATTGATAAGAAACTATAAGGTTAATATTCTCTGAAAAGGCCACAGGTAGAAGAAATTTGAGAATATTTTAAAAACCTGACAGTAATATAAAATTGTGCTATATTTTAATTAAACTCTGTTAAATTGCATCATCACAAAAGGAGGAAGTATAAATGTTGTTAGAGGTCAGAATGATTGTGAGAATAGTAGGAGCTAATCAAGCGCCTAATCATTGTCATGCGAAAGGAAATAATCACACCACTCAAATCAATTGACACAGGACAATGCAAACACTGTACTTGTGTTTGTAAAAGTAATCCATCTTAAAAGTCACATGATTATCATGCACAGATCATCAGCTACTTTAAAGGCATGGTGATATTTAAGCTACTCTGCTTTTACATCTTTAAGTGCCATCATATTTCCCTTAACTACAGAAACAGAAAACCAGTATAAAATCTACACACTATAATTCTCGCCACATCCATCCCCTATGTGGAGCTAAAGTTCTGCAGCCCTTGCTCAGAAGTGCTCTTTCCCAGTTGTATATCATGTCTCTTACATCATCTGGGCTGGCTGGTACTTGGGTTTCTGAAGAAGGAATGAGGGTTGATCACTTTTGGCAGAGATCAGCAAAATTTTCAATCACTCTCGCTTCTCCATCAAGACTCATAAAATATTTTGGAAACTACAGGACAAAAAAAAAAAAAAAAAGAAACAACTCATCCAAGCAGAAAATTAAAAAGCGATCTGCCAGTTCAATGCAATTCAACCTTTCCTAGCCTGCAAGTACTGGTAAAAGAGTTAAATATTCATTCATGATTACCTAGAGACATATAGGCTACCAGAGATTTAGCAAGGCACAGAAGAAAACAAGAGCTACATTGTGCATCTTACATAGAAGTGTGTGTATTTTCTTGATTTTTTTTTCTCTCTTTGCTTTTACCAAGATTCTAGAGATTATTGAATTTAGGAAGATGGGAAAGGAGGGAGAGATAATTCCATACTCCTAAAAAGGAGCAATTATTTTGTTCTTGTTTTGTTTTCAGTTTGAATTTTTTCCTAAAATTTTTTTCTTCATTATAAAATTGTAAGTCACTAGTTGGGTGGCAAGTTAGTGTTGACTGTCAGTTTTCTAAAATAAGAGCAAAACATTTTTGAAAGCAATTTATGAGATAAAGCAAAGTTTATTCAACTTATTGCAGGAAAGGATAATATTGTCTCATAAAAACAGCATGTTAGGGGCTGGGGATTTAGTTCAGTGGCTCCGGTACCTGTCTTGCAAGAGCAAGGACCCAGGTTTGATCCCCAGTTAACCACATGCAATACTGGGTGTGGAGACTCATGCCCAGCAGCAATCAGTATCACATACCACAGTGTGTGGCTCACACCTGTAATCCCAGCACTTGGGAGGTAGAGGCAGAAGGATTGCTGTGATGTGAGTTTGAGGGGCTGAGCTCAGGGCCAGCCTGAACCACAAAAAAGTGAGACCCTCTCTCAAAAATAAAACAAAACAAAACAAAAACAAACAACAACAACAACAACTACAAAACAGCCCTTTAAAAAGGAAAATGGGTGAAGAACTTGGTAGAGATATAAGATCTTGGTGGTTCTAAGGACACAGATGAGAAGGTAGGACATGGATTAGGGCCAGCGGAGCCCAGAGACAATTAGCCTTGGAATGGAAAGCAGCAAGAGGCCAGTCTTCAAGTGGCTATAGGAGCAAATCTCAGTGCTGACAAGTGAACTCTTCACATGTCTGTAGCCTTCTAGGCTACAGAAGAGCAGTGAAGTCATCTTCAGTGGCCTCTGTATTGTTTAATGAAGGGCCAAGAAATTGCACTGGTTTGGGTGCTAGCTGAGAAATTACCAATTTTGTGAAATTTTAGGAGGAAAATTGCAACTTCATCTAGAGAAATTTGTTCCATGCTTCCAGATTCTTATGAGTAATGTGTCTGGCCTCATTCTCTGCATCATGAAATGACAATGTCAAGATTAATGGAAAGTTGGTACCAGAAAGCAATATTGCAGAGAACATAGCATCTACAAAAGACCAAAAGAGGAAGCTTTGTAAACCTGGGGGAGCTCACTTTTCTGGTTTCTTGGCTTCTATGCCTATCATTTTATTTCCCTTTGACTTTCTGCAAGTAGCAAAATGGGAACAGATACAGACTTCAAAAAGAAGAGATGATCAAAATCTACCTGGATTGTTTACAAGGTGAACTGTACTCAGTCATCCTAGAGATCCTGTGGAAATCTGGCTCAGCAGCACAATGTGCTGACCTGTACTTACAGAGCCTCAAGTTGTTTGCAGGATCTTGTGCATCTATGCTTGTTGTATATATAGGCAAAGCATCTCACCTGTGCTACTCGCAGAGTGCCTACGGAATTCTGAGCATGTTCCTATGACAAAATATGTTTCTGTTATGAATATCCTGTTGTCTAAAAATTTACTAGTTCTCATTTGACCCAAGGAGATCTCAGTTGTCTAGTCTCAAAGCACCGCTGAATGTAAATCTTACTTTTATAGTTTGGATTTCTGTTGGCAATTCCTCTGAGTCCAGCAAACTTGTACAGCACAATTCTGCTAAGATAAATGTACCAATCCTGCTTAGCCTTATCCTTTAAAACACTCAGAAACAACCCACTACTTCTACCTCCACCTGCTCCCCTTCACTGTTGTATTTCATAATTGTTTCTGTTAGGACAGTAGATCGAGCACCCACCTGCTGAAAGTTTTGTGAGAAAATCATTCTGAAGTCATAACAGATGATCTCACTGAGGATTTTCTAAATGGTATTGCTTTCCTGCTGAATAAAAAGTGCCACATTTCATATTTCTTCTTTTGGGTCTAAAAAGGGTCTATCAGATTTCTGGAGTTAACATTGTAGATAATTTACTTTGGAAAGATCTTTGGGGCTGCTTCATTGTATTTTGAAGTATTAAATACAGTAAAACTCAGAAGATCCCTAATTAAATTAAGGTACATTTTATAATAGCAGAGTTTATAGGTTGTCTCTCCCGCTTAACTCTGACTGTGTAAGAATATTTCTCATGCAAATAGGCTTTCACAGGCCAGACGTCTTCCCATGTCACTTGCTATTCTGAGTTCATCCCATTTATTTTGAACATTGGAGAGCAAGGTTCTTAGCAACAACAACAAAACAAAGTGATGGACATTTGCAAAAGATGAATGTCTAGGGAAGATGTTGCTGTCATCAAAGCAACCATGCAAGTGGATACTTGTCTTGTCACCAGGAAAGACAAGGGGCACAATACCATAAAGAAAGTGGATCTTCCAATAACCTTGTCACCAGAAAAGTCCTCACTTGCTTGGCCTTGAACGTAACTCCCTGAATGATTTATAGCCAAAATATTTTGTATTTCCCATCACACTAATTTAATGTGATTAGTAAGGAAAACTAGCTCTGAATTCACTATAACAGAAAATTGCAGTCACCCTAGGGCAGAAATTATTATTTTAATGTGCCATGGAAATAAACATTTCCTCAGGTGACTCTAGTCCCTAACAATGAGATGAAGTATGCTTACCAAGGAGGTAGCAACAGGCCAGGGGGAGCCGGGCAGGGTCTCTCAAGGAAATTAAACCCATCCAGCTTCAATGTTATGGTGTCTTGTCATTTGCAAATGAGTTTTGATGAGGAGTTCTGGCAGATCCGTGATCTGTTAGTTTAATGTGATAAACCAAAAAACACTCATACTGGCAGCTGGGCTCTGAGGGCCATGCTGAGAAACATTGACACAGAAGTCACACTTTACAGAACAGACTGCACTGGGGCTTGTGAAACATGTAAGTTATTCTAAAACAAACCCCCACACCACCATCCCAAATGATCTGATATCAACTCTGTTCAGGTCAGTTTTATGTAGATCAAATCCACTCAGCATAGACTTGTGTATAGGAGACGGAAGTTGTGAAAAGTCTCTTTCTGTACCAACTCTCCTTGTGACACCGCCTCAGATTCTGAAGGGCTTTTCCCCCACAGTGCCTCTGGAGATTTCTCCTGGTTTCTTGGGTGTTTTTCCTCTGTACAGTGAGCTGACCAACCTAACTTTGACTGCATTGGTGTTAGTCGTTCATAGCTGAAAGGCTTTTACAAGTAATGTGGACAAAATTAAAAGATAATGGAAAAGCTATGAGGGAAAATTACACAGGTTATGAAAAATAAGGTGTTAAGATAAAACAGATGTTTTTCTAGCATATTTCTCTCTATATATGTGTGTATATATATATGTGTGTGTATATATATATATATGTGTATATATATATATGTGTGTGTGTGTGTATATATATATATATATGAAATTTCTACATGGTTAGGAAGTAATTAACAATATATTTTTAAAGTCTGTTCATGAAAGAAAAGATTAGAATAAAATTTATTAGGGACATAGGAGGTTGTAGGTGGAATGGGGAAATACTAATCAAAGAATATAAAAGTTCAATTCAACGAGAGGAAATGCTAAAAAAAAATCTATGATAAAACATGATGTCTGTACTTAATTTAATTTACACTAGAAAATGATTAAAATAGATCTGAAGTGTTCTCGGCACAAAAACTAAAAAGTCTCATATACCATATGTGAAATAATAAATATGTAAATTAGTTTGACTTGCATATTGTATGTATATATTTTAAAATATGTTCTACATGTTAAATATTTATATTTTTGTCAATTTAAACAAGTAAGTAAATAAACATAGAAAATTCAGAGCTCTCTGGGCAGTTTTAATATGCAGCTGAGTACAACAACCAGAGAATTAAACATGTCGTTGTTTTTCTCTAAAATATTCCCTCTTAAATGAAATATGCATTAGTTCAAAGGTGCACATGCACATGAGTATACAGTCTGATGAGGTGAGGTGCGTGCCACCGCTCAGATAACACTCACCTGAATCAGCATACTTGTACTAGTCAGCTTCTGATCCCCGCGACCAGATACTTTGAGGGGGGAAAGAAGCACAAATGAGCAGATGAGCAATGTCAGAAACTTCAGTCCACGATCCTCTGGCTCTGGCGTAGAAGCATCATGGCGGAAGGCCACAGCGGAGAATAGCGCTTGCCTCACAGCAGCCATCAAGCAGATCACAGAAACGCCAGAGAGAGGAAAGTCTTCAACAAGCCTTATGTGTATAGGGGCAAGGGTGGTTAGGGTAGGTAGAGGAATGGGAAAAATGAGAATTAAGTCATGTCATACACGGGTACAAATTCTCAATGTTAAATGCAATCATGAAGTATATATATAATGTACCAATAACGATTCAAATTCAAAAGAAAAAAGAATACACCCTTCTGGATAACCCCTCCACTTGCCCACATCCTATGACAAAGCCCCATCACATAACACCATTTTTATCTATGAACTCATGATGGTCTAATCTGAAGAAGTCCGTGCCCTATAGTCTTATCTCTTTACAGAACCACATACAGTACTGAGCACATGAGCCTTTTGGGAGGCTTTTTTTTTTTTTTTTCCAAATCATGTCAGTGTTTCTCATGACCCACGCATTCATGTATCCTTTCAATTATTCTCCTGTCTGTGGTATGGATTCTTCTTTCTACCATGATACTTTCATTTTATCTCTTTAAAATTTCAGATAAGTGAAATTGCACGTTGTAAACTGTAAAGGTGATTGACCTAAGATCAAGAGATGTGAGCTAGCATTAAAGACCTTCAGCTCTGAAAAGCTGTTCCACTGTGGTTTACTCAGTTTACCTGGCTTCTCAGTGAGGTAATTCTCAGTAAAATCAGAAAGTTTTTTAATGGTGTAAGTAAGATGAACTTCCAGAGCTCAGAACCCTCAATATCTTTTCTTAAATAATGTATTTACATGATCTTACTGGTCATTCTCTTAGTCTTTAGATTGTCTCTGATTCATTCACTTTCTTATTCATCAAGGCTTCTGTCATGGTTTGTGTCAAAATGTTCCCCGAATCCTCATGAATCAGAAGTGGAGCCTTTCAGAGGTGGCTGGGTCCAGAATGCAGCTTAGATAGAATATAAAAGGGGCAGAAGAAGCTGCTGAGGCCACTTGGGCTTGCTACCGCCTCACCTTGTTGCTCTGCTGCCTTCAGCCCACCATGAACTGTTTCTTTCTGCAATGTCCCTCTGCTATGCCACCTTGCCTCGGAGCCAGCCAATTCCAGGCTGAAACCTCTATAAAGTGGGTGTCAGGTATTTTGTCTTGGCAATGAGAAAACTAACAAAGACAGATTCCCAAATATTCGCTTGGGAATTTTTCTTCCAAGAGCTTTATTTTGCATTTTGCTACCAACTTTATCTTCTTAAATACAAATCTTATGATGGCAGCTGTAACTGGCTTTTAATTACACATGGTTGTAAATATGTAGCTGGCTGACTAGAGGCAGTGCAGAGAACTGTATTTTCCTACTTACAAAACTGTATTTTCAGTTGAATGAGTTGATTAACATTGAGAACTGAGCTAATTCTGAGTGAAAACTCAGTATTTGGACTTCTCTTCATACACAGAAATGAATCCAAGATAACACCAAGGCCACACTTCCCCATGGCTACAGTGATCATCACCTCATATTGAACAACTTCTCCATCTTATAAAGCTCCAGCTGAAGCTGTGTTGCTTTTCTGACAATGACCACAATTGAGTGTATGGGGCCTCATGTATCTTGTCATCTTCTAAGCACTTTTAGTCATTTTACTTTTTCACCTTAGATTTTTTTTAATATAGAGTCCAAATTCTTGATCAGGTATTCAGTGTCTTTACCTTTCAAACTATATTTTGCACAACAATTCACCTTACCATACTCTTCCTAAAGGGATTATTCTTAGCTGAGTAGCAGGAGAGAGGAGATGAATAACTGCACTGTTTGTTTTGGTTAGTCATCTAATAATTCTCTCTCTCTCTGTCTCTCTCTCTCACTCTCCCTCTCTCTCTCTCTCTCTTTCTCCCACCCCCTCTCTCTCTTTCATAAAAATTAAGGAAAGCCTACATTTTCCTTACTTCTTAGAAATATTTTTCCCCAAACCTCTGTTGACTAAGATTTTAAAGCTAAAGGCAAAGCTAAGTCTTTGTTCCAGAACATGAAATGGACAAATTCTGTGCAAGAGGGGCAGTCCCTTAAAATCAGCAGGAAGCAAATTCTATTATTTTCTCAGGATCTGAGCTATGTCATATTAGAATAACAGAAGAAATATGGCCACAGCTTATGAAGACTACAGATTTCTGGACAGAACAGGGTAGAAATAATCACATGGCACATTTCAAGCTTAGAGGCAGCATATTAGAAATGCAAGGAGTTTTGTTGTTTTCTGAAACTTAGACAGACTGTGAGGAGTAAAATGAATAAGAAGGCCAAAAATAATTGAGTTTTAAGACAGAAGAAATTATAAGGAAAGGGACAGAGCATAGATTTAAAGTGTCTGTGAGTGGTTTATTATAGCAAAGAGAAGGTCAGATAGAAGAGAGTGTATAATGGTTGTTTAATGGATTAGAGGAAAACTGTTGGAAAGAAGGTAAAGGCCAGAATCCTTAGATTTTGTATTTTATTTAAGAAATTTGTCTTGCCCTGAGTTACAGTAATAAGATATCTGTTTGAGTAATACTCAAAGACAGAATTTCAAGCACCAGAAATTGTTCTAATTACATCTCCTGCCATAGATTTATTCCATGGATATCTGGTTATATTGATAAAGAAATGTAGTAAAGATTACCATTACCATAACAATGAGTCATGAGACACTCTGTCTAGCATGATCAAAACTTATTTTAAAGTTGTATTTTTAAGGGCCTGTGATATTCAGGAAGGCTTTATGTAAGTAGGAAAACATGGTTTTGAAAGAGACCTGTTTTGAACCAGAATGTTTTTTGAACCAGAATAACACTGGAGGTTAAAATGTTGCAAATTGAAGGTGTTGTTGAGGGAGTCTGAGATATACCAAAATACTATGGGAAGATTTTACATTTCAGATATTGATTTGATAGAAAATGATGTCCCTTCCTGTGTAGCATAGTAACCAACAAAATAAGAACAGTATGTTATGATTCTTTGCATATGGTATTCAAATTATTCAAAGCCAAAAATGAGATTGGTAAGATCTCTTGAATAGCAAGATAAATGACCAAAGGAAGAAGTGTTTCAAAGCACAGGAGATTGAGTCACTGAAGGAACAACAGGATCAAAAATATGTGTGACACTCAAAGCAAAGTCTCAAGTCCCCCACTAGTTGAAACTCAATGTTCTACAGAAAGAGGAAGAAAATAAATTCATTCTGTGCATCTGCTGCTCCTTCCCCTGCTGATGAAGACCATTAGGCTAGTCCTGGTCTCTGAAATTGCCACCTATAGGCAGTAGTAGCAAGGAGTATCTTTATTTACACAAGTGCATGGAGCAGGAAACAGGCAGGAGGCCCATTTGGATCATCAGAACCTAAATATTCTCCAGAGTGTATTCACCTCATTCACTTTAAATATTTAGCTGATTGATTAGTAACTCTCTTCCTCCACCCTCTTCAACCCTAAAACCACCATTCTACTCTTTGATTCTAGGAACTTGACTATTTTAGCCTCTTCCTGTAAGTGGAACATTCCACTTGGAATTTCTGTGGCAATGCATATTTCATCTGTTTGTACATTGTTGCACATTACAGAATTTTCTTTATTCTAGGGCTGGTTAATAACTATTGGCATATTGCATCCCTATTATCCATTTATCACCTTTAAGTCGCTTCCACATCTTGGTTATATGAACTGATAGGATGAACACAGGACTGCCAGTATCCCTTCAATATGTTGATTTCAAATCTTTCCGATAAATGCTCCAAGATGGAATTGTTGGATCCTGTGGTTGTTCTATCTTCTGTTTTTGATGAGCATCTGTACTATCTTTGGTCACAGCTGAACCATTACACTTCCCCTATGGCAATGCATAAAGGTTCTCTTTCTCCACATCCTTGCTGTGGTCTCAACTTACATGTCCCCGCTAACTTGTGGTGGTGAGCATCTTTTAAGGTATCTTTGGGCCCATTGTATGTCTTCCTACATACATGTCTACTTATGTCCTTAGCTTGTATTTTAATCAGATTTTAATTTTTTTGAGGTGTAGATTTCTTATATAATTTGAAATTAAATCCCTTAATGAATATACAATTTGCAAAACATTTCTCCTGTAGGTGAGATTTATTGACTGTTTCCTTTGCAGCACAGAAACATTTTAGTTTGATGTAATCTTACTTTTCCTTTTCCATTTTTTCTTTGCTTTTATAGCCTAGATTTACTTTCTAAATCCACAAAATCATTGTGTACACAAATGTCATAGAATTTTTCCATGTTTTCTTCCTCTGTCTCTCTCTCTCTCTGCCTCTGTGTCTCTGTCTCTGTCGCTCTGTCTCATCTCTTCTCTCTCTCTCTCTCTCTTCTGTTTCTCTTTCCTTTCTCTTTTTGTATCACTGAGAAGCAAACCCAGGAACTCTATTCCTGAGCTGCATCCCAGTCTCATTTTTATTTAGAATATTTTGGCACAAAGTCTCACTAAGGCTTCTACATCAACCTTCCAAGCAGCAGAGATTACAGGTTCACGTCACCATGCCTAACCTGTATATTTTACTATAACGATCTAGTTTCTTTCCAATTTTTCCTTAGCATTTGTTGAAGAGGCTATTTTTTTCCTATTCACATACTTGGCATCAAGACATATTAAAAGAGCTTTAATATTAGATATTTAATGAAGAAAACATCTGCTTAGAATATTTCATTTAGTTGCTAAATTAATGATGTTATATTAATTTCTGCTACGTCTTTACTGTAATTTTATTGTTGTTCATATTTTACTTGCAGATTCATTCATGCTCTGATTCAAATCTACCAGAACAAAATGTCTCTTATTTATTTATACTGGTTTAATATTAAACAAAATGTTTTTACAAAAGGAGATTATTATTTTAAACATTTGTTCTGTAACGGGAAAACTATTGCTTTGGGTCTCAGTCAAGTAATTGCAAACCTTAGAAATGATCAGTAAACATAAGCAATCGTTTTGAATAATAATTATAGATAAGTCATCTGAAATCTGATAGCACCTATCAAGTCATACAGCATGTGTAGTCCTCCTTACAGCCTTTCTTGCACAAAAGATTTGAGTAAAATTATTACTTAATATTTTGAGTCTCGGGGCCGGGGAGTTAGCTCAGTGGTTCCAGCGCCTGTCTTGCAGACGCAAGGGCCTGGGTTCGATTCCCCGGTAACCACATAACAATACTGGGTGTGGAGACCCACACCCAGCAGCAACCAGTACCACATACCACAGTGCCAGGCGTGGTGGCTCACACCTGTAATCCCAGCACTCGGGAGGCAGAGGCAGGAGGATTGTGATGTGAGTTTGAGGCTGAGCTCGGGGCCAGCCTGAACCACAAAGCGAGACCCTGTCTCAAAAAACCTAAAAAAAAATATATATATATATATTTTGAGTCTCAAAAGAAGTGCTCTTATTTTCTATAAGTACATGTTAAGGTGAATTTGAAATAATTTCTCACAAGTCAAGTCATAATCATTTAAATTTATCCTGATAACTGAAGAACATAGCATAAGTTTCTTTCCCAAAGATGAACAGAGCTGAAGATTGAAAGAAAATCAATGAACAAAGCAGTCAATTGCTGGAAACCTTTCCCCCAAGAGGCAGAAGCTTATATGGAAAAAACAACCTTCTGGCCACGGACATCACAACTACAGTAGAATCTTCTCTATCACGGGTTGAGAATGACCTTAAAGATGCGTTATTGATTTAGTCTCCATGTTATTATTAGCCCAATATGCTAAGGTTCAAAGAATTGGATCCACATAGGTAAAGATCAAAACAGAAAGCACAGAACTCCAACAGCTGCAGTCAAAAGCAATCACTTCCAACTTGTCAAACACAAAAATGAAAAAGTTTGAAAGCAGATTGATAGAAGGTAGAGAAGAGTAAGTCAGGGAGTAAGTGGGTGATTTGAAGATTGAGTCACTGAAAACCAATCCTTTCTGGTTGGTGGTTTTTCTCACACCTTTCTATGCCACCCTTTGTACAAGCAATCCTGGATAAGGGCAAGCAGGGGCTGCCTGTGTATCCAGGGGTCTCCAGTCTGCAGCTGGCTGTGCGAGGACCCACTTGCTGCAGTTTGTCAGGTGTGCTCCTGGTTACCATGC
Organism: Petromus typicus; assembly: GCA_004026965.1. Taxonomy (NCBI): domain Eukaryota; kingdom Metazoa; phylum Chordata; class Mammalia; order Rodentia; family Petromuridae; genus Petromus; species Petromus typicus. Next base: position 30,827 of record PVIR01001384.1, on the reverse strand, counting down.
TCAATGTGTATCACCCGGAGCAAGATGGAAACCTTAAGAATATGAACTGCCAGGCCTGCCGCTCAGCCTCGCTGAGTCCAACTTTTATTTGAATGAGTTTATTGGTACATTTTAGGAATGCATTGTCGTAGCATTCATCTTTAAGAATTTGTACCTGTATGTGAGATATCCCATTCCCCTGCCCTCCTTTCAACCCTCACACCCTATATACATAAGCTTTGTTTTCATTATTTTTTTCCTTTTGAATTTCAAAGTTTTTCTTTCCCTTCTTTGCTTCCCCTGCCTCCCCTCCCTATGAAGGACAAGGGTGTTCTGAAAAATAGCATAGTAAAGTAGTTCTTCTGACAATTTAGATAAAAAATTTATTCCCCTGGGGGCTGGGGAGTTAGCTCAGTGGTTCCGGCGCCTGTCTTGCAAGCACAAGGGCCCGGGTTCGATTCCCTGGTAACCACATAACAATACTGGGCATGGAGACCCACACCCAGCAGCAACCAGTACCACATACCACAGTGCCGGGCGTGGTGGCTCACGCCTGTAATCCCAGCACTCCGGAGGCAGAGGCAGGAGGATTGTGATGTGAGTTTGAGGCTGAGCTCAGGGCCAGCCTAAACCACAAAAGCGAGACCCTGTCTCAAAAAACCTAAAAAAAAAAAAAAAAAAAAAATTATTCCCCTGCCCACAATGGCTTTTGCTACTTAATGACACTATTTCAGGTGAAGATCAAAATCTGAGTTCTATGCCTGACTCTGTTTTCATTCTTTCAAATAATTATTTACCATATACTACTTACCTTTAATTAAGAACTCCATTTGGACCAGGGATTTAGCTCAGTGTTTCTGGCACCTGCCTTGCAAGCACAAGAGCCCTGAATGGATGCCCAGTAACCACATACAACAGCGCTGGGCATGATGACTCACATCTACCAGCAATCAATACCACATGCCACAGTGCATGGCATGATGGCCCATGTCTATAATTCCATCACTCGGGAAGCAGAGCCAGGAGGATTGCTGAGTTTGAGGCTGAGTTCAGGACTAGCCTAAACTACAGAGAAAGATCTTGTCTTAAAATAAATAAATAAATAAATAAATAAATAAATAAATAAATAAATCAGTCAATTTGATGGCCTCATTCGCACTTCTTCTGGGTAAAGATCAACTCAGGGGAATGAGCTAATGCATTGCCTGAAAATTTCATTATGGTGCATACGTTCAAATACATTTCTTGAGCTGTTTTGAGACATGTGATGCATGTTTACTTTGTCTTAGAGGTAAAATACTAATTCTAACTTCACAGTATATCCCAGGTTTGAACATTTCTATGCATTGATATTTAAGCTACTATTCCCTTTTCCCATCCAGATTGTTACAGAAACCCTTGAACTGAATCTGTGCTTTTGCTACTGACCACAACACAGCTTCACAGAAGGAAATAACCACTAACACTAAGTTAGATCATGACGTTACTCTCTTCAAGTCAGTCTATCAGTTTTTCTTCTGATTTAAAGATCAGAGACACTTGTCTCTATCCCTGGTTTCCTGTCTCATCGCTTTCCTTTTCCAAAGACAAGGACTCTTGCTATTTTCTGAACACACAAACTTCTCCCGACATGTTGCTGACTGTTCCCTTGGCAGCAAAGCCTTCCTTCAGAGAAACATGTATCTGGATTCCTCATTTCCTCCTTATCTTTCTGTTGTGTTTTGGGGGTCAAGGAAACTCGGACCAGTAAGATGAACATGCAGAGTGACCACATAGACTCTGGGGAGGTTTTGAGGAACACTTCCGCATTATTGTAATAGGTACACACATTTATAGTAAATGGCAGGGGGCGGAAACATATGGGTCATGTCGGTTGCAGATTGATTGATACATGCAAAGGGGCGGGCGGTTGTAGATTGATTGAAGAGGCAGGCAGTCCTGGTTGGGCGGAGGGTGGAGTCACGATAACACCCGGCTCCTGGGCTGAACCCCAGCCCAGCCAAGCCTGGCTTTCGCCTTCATCTTTCCCTAAAATGCCGCTTGCTAGGAAAGGCCTCCCTTGCCACACAGTCTAAATCTTACCACACACAGTCAAATCATTTTATTCTCTCCACTTACGTTCTTATTTTCTATTCCCTTAATTGATACACTTTAGTGTCATCTGTTAACCGATACATTTCTTCTACTAGAGAAATGTTAAGGTATAGTCGGTAATAAATATGTCAAAGATGCGCATGTGTGGACTTAGGTCTCCAGGTTGCATGGTAATATTTGCCATCTCTTTCACTGTATTCAGAAAGCCAGAGCACAGGTTAGTCTTTATCCCACACTGCAACACGCAGGATATCTGCACAAAAACTCCTGTTTCACAGTTTATGTATTTCCTATAACTTGACAGTTTGCTTAAGTACCAAGAATGCCGAAATGAAAACGTTGCTACCAATACTAGTTTCTATGAGTATGTTTATTGGTATTGAATGTTTTTCATTTAAAGTTGGCTGTTTGATTCTTGTGTATCTTGTAAAGATTTTTAGTAAATAAGTAAGCAAAAGTAAGTTTATTCCAGAATGTATCATGTGAGGAGCACTTTCAGATTTAATTTAAGATGAATAAATAATTTCTGTATCGAGATATGGGAGTTCAATCTTGATTCTTCTTAAGGAAATAATGAATATTCATAAAATTAAAACCAATAACTTATTTAGAATTAAAACTCAGTATAAGCTAATCCAATTTAAGTCACTATAAAAGTTCATTTTATAATTTTTTTTATGGTACAACCATATCCTTTACACTGAGGTATATTCCTAGCCTTTTTTATTATTTATTTGAAACCATGTCTCATTAAGTGGCTCATGCTTGGGTCAAACTTTTGATCCTTCCTGCCTCAGCCTGCCAAAGTGCAGGGGTGTGATAGTACCCAGGATCATGAGTAATTCAAGGTAGTGACCACACAGGTGGCATTTTGCAGCACACTATGAAAACACTAAGATCCCCTTTCTGAAAAATGTGTCCCCCAGTAGTGTGAACCGATATCACTTCCCAGAAGTGAGAAATTTATCTCATCTCTTAGTATGATCTGCATATATTTCACTAAGGGCAGCTTTCACTAGATGAATCAAAAGTTGTTGATTTATTCACCTTTGCCAACATGAGTATTACTACTGTCAGTTGGCTTAAATATATCCACAGTGGGTACAAACACACAAATACATACCCATGTAGTCATTCACATGTTTCCTTGGGGGCTCCCAGTTCTTGGTCACATATCTGTAATAGTTCCCTTGGACCAGTCAGCACTGTGGTGTGATTAACGCTGAATCTAAGGCCAGAAAACATCTGCACGACCCCAGCAAAGGATTTAGGCAATTTTAGGTGAGACTCTGACCCCCGGATGACTTTGACCTTGTGTCTAGCCATGTAGCTTTGCAAATGCTTTCATTTTAAAACAGTGAGATTTAAAACTCCTAATAAATACTCACTGTCTGGTTTCTAATGAGAGTAATTTGTCCCTGGTGTGAGAATTATTTCTCACCCCCAAAGCTTTGAGTATCTTTCGTACTGATTTTGAAATACAGGGTTTTTTTTGTTGTTGTTTTTGTTTTTCTAGAATTTTGAGACAGAGTCTCGCTTTGCAGTTCAGGCTGGTCCTGAACTCCGTCTTGAACTCAGCAATCCTCCTGCCTCTGCCTCCTGAGTGCGGGGATTACAGGCGTGAGCCACCATGCCTGGTACTGTGGTGTGTGTTTACCGGGGGTTGAACCCGGGACCTTGTGCTTGAAAGGCAGACCCCAGAACCACTGAGTTAAATCCTCAGCCCTGAAATACAATATTTTAAATAACGTTTTCCTCCAGAATAAATGAAACTCATACTGACATATTTCTATTAGTAATTGTCCATTTCAATCTTTTGAAATTAAGAAAAGTATTTCTTTAAAAGATGACGTTTCATCATTTGTCTTTCATTTCCCACTTACATTTTTCAAATCTCACAATGTTTTTCTTTAAATTCTTTCTTATGTTGTTGTTTTGGAAGTGGGGCCGTATAACATCTCTCCTGCGGGATGCTCTTGGAGTATGTGTTCGTCTCCCTGCAGAGCAGCGAACACAAGGTGTGAGGGCTGTTACACACCACCACCATACTTCTTGGTATTAGTCACTCTAAACTGGACTCGCAAGGAACTGGCCACAGACAGCTGCGCAGAAAGGTGGCCACCATCGCACAGAGCCCCGAGGCAAGCTGGCTTCAAAGCGAACAAGACCTTTGTGAGGGAGCAGAAATTAGCAGGGGTGAAACCCTGGGAAAAGGCATCGCGAGAACACCTGAGTGCCCATAAATGGCATTTCACTTCCGTTTGTTCTCTGCGAACTTCCCCATCATCCTGAAATCTCCTCATTGCTATTTCCACCAATTTCTAAATGAAGAAAATAGGGATCAAGGAAGGTTAATTTATTTGCCGAAGAAGAAATAGCACCAGTACTCAAATTTGGATCGTCTTACTGGAAGTGTTTTCTCATTACTCAGAAGTCAGTCCCCGCTCTGGGTGAGAGGCTGTCCTGGTGTGCAGTAGGAAGGGAGGGCTACCTCCTCGGGCCGGCTCCCCACTCACGCTCTCGCTTAAGCATCTCTGTTGCAATCAGCAGAAAAGCTCCAGATGTAGAGGCCTGCTACAAGCAATTGTAGGCCCTCCTCCAGCCACACCTCCTCCTGCCTGAAACATAAACTTTGCAAATATTTGCCTTAGCTTAACATTAATTAAATCTGCTGCTGGACTGTATGTGCAGTTCTATCTGAAATATATCACTTAAAAATAGCCAAGATTTTTAAATAGATAATTTAGAGAAAAAAGAGTCAGGGGAGATTTCAAATTTGAATAGGAAATTACACTGTATTTATTATTTTTAAAAATAACATTAATAAACTATGACAGCACAACTTTCTTCCAGAGTGTATGTCTGGAGCATGCAGAGGTGCATGTGGGGGCCCTGGGAGCAGGAGTCTGAGTACAAGTCTCAGCTTGGCCAATTACTATCAGGTGATCTTGAGGGATTCGTTCAGTTTCTTTACCACACAACCTTGTTTTACACAAAGGGAGATGAATGCAATTTCCTCACAAAAGTGTGGCCAACACTAAATGACTTATGTATGTAAAGCTCAAGATTTGTACCTAGTGTGAAGTATACTCTCAGAACAGAAAGCCATTTCCCTCTACTTACCATTCTTTACAAGCTCCACTCCATAGAGAGGTGTGATGGCTGTTACACACCACTACCATGACAATGTTGCTGAATTCCAAAGAGTTCTCTTTCAATTCTCAAAAATGAGTAGATAAGATTATTGTGATTAACCTTTTTCTTTTTTTAGTTTTTTTGAGACAGGGTCTCGCTTCGTAGTTCAGGCTGGCCCTGAGCTCAGCCTCAAACTCACATCACAGCAATCTTCCTGCCTCTGCCTCCTGAGTGCTGGGATTACAGGCGTGAGCCACCACACCCGGCACTGTGGTATGTGGTACTGGTTGCTGCTGGGCGTGAGTCTCCACACCCAGTATGGTATGTGGATACTGGGCAATCAAACCCGGGTCCTTGCGCTTGCAAGACAGGCGCCGGAACCACTGAGCTAAATTCCCAGCCCAATTAACCTTTTTCTAATAGATGATGTCAGACACTTTTTGGTCACCACAACACACTAAAATATTATATAACTATTAATATATATACATATATGGATTATATCTATATATGGGATAGAGGAGACAGCAGAGTACAGTGGAAAATACAGCAGATGGCAACCTGGAGAGACACAGCTTTTGTTCCCAGCTCTGGCTCTTATTAGCTTTGTGACTTTGGATAACTTACATAATTAGTTAACTTTAACATCCTCATCGATAAAACAAGGAAAATAATAATTAGCTCACAGTTGTGATAGAAGAAGCAATAAAATGTGTGTGAGCAATGTCAAGTCGCCCATATATTAGACAGAGGCTTCTTAAGAGCCATTTTCTCCTTTGATTCTTTATATTTACTTATGCTTCTGAAGATCACACCTTCAGCAACAAAAGGAGCCATTCAAACTCCTAAGACCCTGAGGAAGATCGAGTGATAGAAATGTATGTGGAGAAGCTCCGATCATTGACAATTCTAGTCATTCCACTAGAAGCAGTGTTTGCACAAAACAAACATAACCCTTAAGAATGGCTGCTGTGATTTATTTAAGAAGCGAAGAGTAATATTTACAGAGGCAGAGAGGGCAGTCTAGGAAAGTTAGTGGATTCGGACCTTTGATGAGCTGGCACTATTTTGTAAATCTCACTTTCCTCAGTGAAAGGGATTATCTTGCAGTGCAGTTAATTCCACATGGAAGAGAAATACAGGCGCAATAACCCCAAGGGATCTTTCTCTGCAAGCCAGCTTCTTCCACATTATTCTGCCTGATTAAACAAACAGAGCTAACCCTTCTCAAACTGTAGAAATATTAATATTTGGAGTAGGAACATGACATCGGTCTACTACCAGACTGAAATAACTCTAAGCATCATACAATGTAATGTAGTTGTATATAATGGTGGTTATTTTCAAATGATCTATTTGATTGATATTGTATGCTGACTTTTCTTCCAACAGTGTCATTAATCTCTAAAAGGAGAACTGTAGGGCAGACTCACTCCTGATATTTAGATGACAGAGGGAGAAAAAACACTAGGAAAATAAGAAAGAAAGGAGAAGCATGCCAGGGAAAGAAGACAGAATATACAGTACTGTTTCCTTTCTAGACAAGAAGTATGAGAGACATCTTTATAATAGTAAGATTTATTGAGCTGGTTTTTAGAATCAAGGGGAAGAGTGAAGGTACATGGATCTCATTGTGTTTCATAAGGTTATTCCAGAAAAACAATGTATCTTTGTAATTAATGCTGTTTTCTCTAGAAAATACAATTAGGGTATGTGTTAATTTTTTAATAAGATTTCTAGAATTATTGAAAAAAGGCCTAATAATTCATGTTGTCCAGGATTCTCAGGAAATGAAAGTATCAGGGGAAATTATCTGTCGCTCAGATTACTGAAGATTAAAGCTTGAATCTAAATGTCATAATACTCATTCTAGGAGACTTGCAATGACCTCATACTTCTTCAGGATATGACCAATAATCATTTTGTATTTTAATAGGCAAATCTGAAGAGAAATATGACCTATGTTTTCAGTTGTCTGTGATTTAAAATTATCTAAGTCGCTTGATTGTCTACAGTTGATGTCCCTGCTCTCGGCACACTGTGCTAGTCACTGTTGGGGACAAGGGTTATATTTGTTCCATTCTCAGTCACACCACTGTCTCACGTTCCGATAACAGCATATCAAAAAAAAAAATCACATGTAGCCATTGTTTGGCAATCAGCCAGAAAATGACCCACTATCTATTCTGTGTTTAATAAACTCCTACCTTTTGTCCTTTGGGTGCAAACACCATGTCTGAGAGCATCATGTGGACAGATTCAGCAGCTTTCTACTTCCAGGATGTCCTCACAGTCTCATGGTAATCAGGTCCGAGCATTCTCTGGAAGGGGCTGATTGTGGGACCATAGAGACTTCATTGCCTGAGACACCACAGGGAAGAGGCGAGGTGACACAGGATACTGTGCAACTGCTGCAATGCTGCTTGCATGGGGCAGACACCCCTCAGGCTTGTAGGAAGTTCGTGTGGCCTTGCTTCACTAGTGAAACCGACTGTAATAGTGAAAAGTCACAGCTACTTCACGCGCCTATATGGAGCTTTGGAAGGTTACTAAACAGCAGCATAGTTGAAGGACTGTAACTACACCTGGAAGAGTACTCTCCCCTTTTCCTTCCTGTCCTCCTCACCCTTTCTTTGCTCTTTTGCTACCTTCTTCTCTTCTTCCATCTCCTCCTCCTCCTTCTTCTTATCTTGTTTTACTAGATATTGAGCTATATCAAGTACATTTTTATAAAGCAAAAATATTTGAAATATTGACCTTGATGCATTTCAAAATAAATTTGAGCTATGAATCCATCACAAAAAAGTCTATTAAGCCTAACTGTAAACTTCAAAATTACCCTTCTGCTCTTTTTATTTATTATTATTATTAATTGGAGGTGGATAAGAATGTGTAATTTTTGACCCAGAGTTCAAAAAAAAAATGTTAAGCATGCAATGCAATATTGTTATTTTAAATATAAGCACAATTTTGAATAGCAGACCTCTAAGGCATTATCTTCTACAAAGAAAACTTTGTCCTCCTTCTCCAGTACTTCTCCATTTGTCTCTCTTCAATAGTTTTCCAGCCCCTGGAAACCTTCATTGCACTCTCTGCTCACAGTTTGACTGTGCTGGATCACTGCACACATGTTACTGTGTGCTGCATGTTGCTCCACACCAGGCTTGTTTCATGGTGTAATGACAGTCCCCTCATTGTCATTGAGTGTGATGTCCTGGGTCATATAGGATATGCATGCTTTTTTTCATTTCCCAAATGTTTTAAAGCTGTGGCACAAAGCAAGCTAAAATTAAAAATAAAAGGTTTTAAAATAACAGTCAACATTTTTAATTCATAGAAGTAGTAAGTTTGGAGATTTATTGCATGGCAGGATTAATGTAGCCAATACTGATAATGCATATTACATCCCGCGTGTGTTTTCAGATATCTGACCATGGAATCCTGGGCCACTGAAGTGATAGACATATTAACTGCATAGTGTCAGTCACTTCATATTGTAGACACATATCAAAATCTCACAGTGTACCTGCTCAATGTACATCACCTTGAGTTGCCAATTAAAAACACTATTTTAAAAAAAGAACACTATTAACGGGAAAATGCAAAGAACAAAACAAGCCATGAAAGTACTTTTTAATGCCTTTGATTACCATTTAGATGCTTTCCATGTTTTGCCATGGACAACTTAGGTACTGAACTATTTCTTAAATATTATAAGTGTGATTACTAATAGATATTAATTAACTGATATATTTTATATATATTTTAATCTAGTATTAGCCATCCATTGTCTTTATATTACACTATGCCAAAGAGTGTTTAATTCCACTTTAGGTAAATTAGTTTCATATATTTGATAAATGCTATTAAATTGTCACCTAGATTTCATACAAAATAAATCACATAACTGAATTAAATAGAAGTGATGTAAATGTCTTCTCCATCTAGATTCCCACACGCACTCATATCTCTACATTTGCCATTCAATCCTTTCTTACCAAGTATAATTTTAGTTTTATTTCCTCAGTATTTAAAATGAAGAATTATTTTTCTTCATCAGTAAAACCACTTTGATTTGCTTGGGGAAATGGTACCATTTCCCAATAAAACAGTGGCAGATGCTGCAATAGATTCCAACCAGGATCTGGTTATTATATTAATCCCATTGCCAGTCGCTAAATTCCTTTGCAGGCTAATTACATTGTTATTTGATTCTGTGCTGCTTCCACTAAGTCAAGATTTGCGCAAGTGGAAAACATATTAACTAGGCCATCTTCCTGGACGGCTTCTTTTTCAAGCCAGTGAGTTTATACAAATACAAATGAAATTATATGAATTACTCTCCATAGCTTGAGGTTTTAAAAAGCCAAGTCATTTTTTATGAGTATTTATACCTTTGGTGAAGAGTTTCTTGTTGACATGTCTTATGCAGCTAGCCACGTTGTCAGTGTTTTTCAGGCTCATTCAGAGAGGCTTTCTTTTTTTTTTAATTGAAATCTTTATCAGTATGTTACATATACACATCATGATTACACTCCACAATGAGAATCCGTACCACTATATGACACAACTTATTTCTCATTTTTTCCCATAGCCCTACCCACCCTACCATCCCCAACCCCTATATACATAAACTTCTTTTCCTTTCTTTTTTGTTATAATCTCATTATTTTTCCCACTTCACCCCATTTTACTTTGAGTATTTTCTATTTCACAATATATAACATACAATTCTAGAACTCATTTACATCTTTATTTTCTCATACCAAAGAAAAGATGTAATATTTACCTATCTGTGACCTGTTTATTTCAGTTATGAGGATATCCTCAAGGTATGTCCATTTAAGTAGAAATGATTCAAACTTATCATTTTTATGGCAGAGTAGTACTCCATTCTGTAGAAGAACCACATCTTTTTTATCCTGTCTCCAGTTGATGGACATTTGGGTTGTTTCCAAGATGTAGCAATCACAAACTGAGCTGCTATAAACATGGGTGCACATATGTCACTGTGATATGAGTCTCTTAATTCTTTTGTGTATATACCTAGCAGAGCAATGGCTGGGTCAAATGGGACCTCCAGTTCTAGTTTTTTGAGGATCTCCAAACTGATCTCCACAGGGGTTGTACAAATCTACAGTCCCACCAACAGTGGAGAAGGGTTCCTTTTTCTCAGCAGTCAACATTTGTTGCTGGCTAATTCTGAAATGGCAGCCATTCTATGTGGAGTGAGATGAAATCTCAGTGCTGTTTTCACCTGCATCTCTCAAATGACTAATGATGTTGAGCATTTCTTCATATGCTTCTTAGCTGCTCTTATTCTTCCTCTGAAAAATATCTGTTCATTTCAGATGCCCATTTTTGAATTGGGTCTTTAAATTTGGGTGGGCTGATCTTTTTAAGCTCTTTATATATTCTAGAGAGTAGCCCTTTGTCTGAGGAACAGCTGGTAAAGATTTTTTTCCCACATTGTTGGTTGCCTTTTTGCTCTGTTGGTGGTTTCCTTTGCTGTGCAGAAGCTTTTTTTAAAGGAATGAGGTCCCATTTGCTGATTTCTTCTGCCAATTCCTGTGCTATAGAGGTTTTGTTCAAGAAGTCTTTCCCTAAGCCAATGTCTTCAAGAGTTTTACCTAACCTGTTTTGTAGCAGGTTTCTGCTCCTGGGTAGGAAGAACCAATATCGTCAAAATGGCTATACTCCCAAAATTACTACGCAGATTCAACACAATCCCAATTGAAATCCCAACAGCATATTTCACAGATCTAGAGAAAAAAATCCAAACTTTCATCTGGAATCACAAAAGACTTAGAATAGCAAAAGCAATTCTAAGCAACAGGGATATGGTGGGGGGTATTACAACTGCGAACCTGAAACTATACTATAAAGCCACCATGATAAAAACTGCATTGTACTGGCAAAGTAACAGACCTGAGGATCAATGGAGTAAACCAGAAGATCCAGAAACTACTCCAGATACACTGAGTCACCTCATCTTTGACAAAGGAGCCAAAAATCCTCATTGGAGGAAAGATAGCCTCTTTAACAAATGGTGCTGTAAAAACTGGACTCAAACTTGCCAAAGACTAAAAGTAGACTTAGCTCTTTCACTGTGTACCAAGCTAAAATCAAAGTGGATAAGAGACCTAAATATTAAAAAAAAGAAGCTTTCTTTTTAAATTCTAATCTTTACTGGATAATGATAATGATTGCACTCAACAATGAGAATTTGTACTAGTATATGACACAACTTAATTCTCACTTTTTTCCCATTTCCTCACTCACCCTACTGTCCCCACCCCCTACATACATAAGCTTTGTTTCCTTTCTTGTTTATTGTCATTTCATTATTTTTTCTCTCGTTATTTACCCATACACCCCTTTTCCCTTTGAATATGTTCTACTTCACCGTGTGTACCATACATTCTAGAACACATTACATCAGAGAGGCTTTTTGCAGACTCATTCACAGCTGTGAGGCAAAGCTGAACTGTAGTTGACCCTCCTGGAGGTACCTCAGCATCCGGCTGTCTTCGAGGAGGATAAGAGCTGACACTTCAACATCAGCTGAATGCACTTAGAAAGGCGTCACTTTCTGGATTATGAGACCCACGTGTGCCATGTCTAATGAGAGGCGCTGGACCTCCCCTTCCCTTTACTTTTAAACCAAGGGAAGATCAGCTACTTCCATTACTAGACACCAGCAGCCCCCAGTACCTGTCTCCAGGCCTGCATCTCAACACACTCAATGTCCCTTCTCCTTCACGATTTTATCACCGGAGCACTTCCCAGTGAATACTTAGAGTCCATTAAACATGGAATTAAGGAAGACCACAGCTTCTGTGCCAGCCACACACTGGATTTTCTTTCTGGTTTATCTTTATCAGCCTATGTTTGCAGCACACAACTATGACATTATCACGGAGAGCTGGCAAATGGACATGACACCTCCTTGCTCTGCCTCTTCTGTAAATTAAACACTCTCCTGCTTATTTTTTGAGATATATTTGTCAGATATACATTGTTTTGCAGTCCTTCCTTACATCTGGGGACAGATATTGCCTAGGTCCTTATATCTCACTAGTGATGTCCAACCTTAAGAGACAAGGAAAGTTCAGCAGATATACCAGAAGCCAGAGCAATAGAAACACTTTATAATTAATCAAAGCAAGTTTTGCCTCACATCTAAAGTTTCAACTAATTTAAATAAAGAAAGAATACAATTTTCCTGGAAGTAAATCTCTTGCAAAATGCAGGGAATAGAGATGCAAATGAGAGTAGGTGTACTGAGGGAACTCTTGCTGTCTCGGAGAGGAAAATAGAATCTTCTTGTTCAGCAAGTAAGAGTCTGGGCTCCTGTGGTTGACGTCTTGTTCAACTCTACTTACAACAGCTGTAATTTCTCTCAACTTTTATTTTCTTATCTATGAGTATCTGCATCTATTGGATTATGGTTGGAGTTGGTCTAACATAGAAGGTAGTATATATATGTTATATATTATATTATATATATATAGTGTGTGTATATGTGTGTATATAGCTTATGCAATTTGTATAATATGTGTATAAATTTATTAGATTACCTATGCAATTCGTATAATACAAAACGTATATTGTACTGATATGCTTATATATTTTATTTTGATACATATTAGAATAACATTTCAATTTTGTTGGAGCAACAGATATTTTATTTAAGCTTATCATTACATAAAGTGTTCTGGATCTCATGGATTTCCAGGCTGTCTTTTAATGAATGAATCTCTTCCTCTACCTATATATCTTACCCTTTTTCAAGATCATTTATTTTTCTCTACCCCACTGAAACCAGTGCTTACATTATTGTCTAACTCATATTTCCTGGGTCACTCAGTGTTATTGTACTTTTCTGTTAGGACGTAGAAGCCATAATTAATGCCATCCGGGTGTGGCAGGTTGGGATGTGAACGTCCATACATTCTGTGCATACAGAGATAAATGGCAGGATTTTGAAATGTAATGTATGCAAACAAAAATAAAGTTGGAAAAGAAAGTCTAAATCTAATAAAAGATAATCAGAGAAGCACAAAGAGATTGACGAGCCAATAAAGCCAAGGCTCAGATGGTCACTGCTCTTTTGGGGACCAAAATTACATTGTAATTCTTCCTGAGTAATATCATGGACAAAATCTAGCAATGTGGTCTTCATTTCCTACCATTAATCAATATGACACCCTTGGTTCCAACAGTTCATATTTGTAAGTAGGTTTTCCATTATTTTGATTTCCTTTCCTTATCATAACCTTCGTTCCTTTTTACAATGGCAGACCCAAGACACTGATCTCCCTCCAGTTTTTTCTCCCCTTTGTCCTTTTTTTTAAACTTTACAATGCCCATGCCTCTGGTCCACTACTTACTTTTCATTAAATTAAAATTAAAATTTGCAATTCATAATAATGTTAGAGAGAGAATTGAATCCTATTCTTTTCACATTACTATTGAGGACCTTGGCCTCCATCCCAAACGGATCTATGAAGAGCTCATCAGTTACCTTTGCATGAAGCAAATATGTGCCAGCATTCAGCAGTCACAAAATATATTTGCACATAGCATTGTATTTTATCTAGGAACTATAAAGTACACACATTCTAAAGCTCAGAAGTCCAACATTGAAAAGTTAAGTGACTGCTCAGAATCACAGGACTAGCAGTTAACCCAAGGCTTGAACTTAGGTTTTCTGGTTTATAACCTACTGCTTCCACTTCTTTTGACTCTGTGTCTGATGATTTTCATTCCATTCTCATTGTCCAGGCAGCTGTGTCCATTACTAGATCAGACATATGTGTAGTTAAATGCACATACACCCAGAGGGACATACACTCTTTAAGACAACACAAGACAATATATGTAGTTCCCAGAGTTTTGACAGATAAAACTGTCACATCAGATTTTCTATTTGATATCTTTTCCCTTTTTTGGTACCAGCGATCAAATCTGAAACATTGTGCTTGTGAGGCAGGAGTCAGAAGTGCTGAACTAAAGCCCCCACTCAGTAGATCTTCCATGACAATTGTATAATTCCATTTATTCATGCACTGCGCACATATTTTTAATGAAACCATTCTTGCAATTTAAAGGAACTCAATCAGAAAGAAAAAATGAAGATGCCTTTTTAAGAATGTCATTCAATTTGTCTGAAGATACATCCATAGCCATTTTTTATTTAATTTTATATAACACAAGACTTTGCAGAAGAAGAATAAATGTTCAAGTCATTAAATAGAATTACAACTTCAGGTATGATATAGATACCTGAAGTTAACTGTATTGTGATTAACTTTTATTTTATCTTACATGAAAATCCCAAAGTATAAATGGAAATGAGACAAAAGATAGACATTTGGAAGTAAGGAGATCTTTCACAAATATAAAAGGGAACAAGAGTTGGAGATGTTAGGAAAGTATGGAAGGGGAAAGGAGCCAAAAAATAAATTCTGATGCATTACATACATGTACAAACTCCACACAATAAATGCAATCAGTTTATACTCCAAATATTTGCTAATAAATCAAGCTAAAGCTACTTACTAAGATAGAACAGACATAGAAAACACATGCAATAGGTCAATTAGAAGGTTGGTTACTCACAAAAAGTTCAAACTTCTTCAAAACATACAGATAAAAATGATTTTGAGTTGTTTTAAAAGTCTCGCCCATAAACTGCTCATTTTCCATTTAAAATAAAATAAACTATGTGAGCGGTTTTGCTTCCCTTTTTAGTGGCCCGTGTCATACTTAAACTATGAAAAGAAATAAATCTGCAAGCCTTAAAGAAAAGATATCCTCGCGCGCTTGCTATATTTGCAGAGTAATCAAGGAGTATGGTGTATTTATCCCATTTCCTCACTCCTCCTTCCTTGTTATTTCAGTCTTGCTCATCAAAACACTTACTTTGCCCTGAATCCTTGCAGATTAGCTGCTCATGCATATTCACGAGTGATCACACGGAGGAGCAGCTTCTGGGATCTCAGCCCCAGCGAGCGAGCGGGAGGGGCGCCACCAGCCAGCCTCTGGTCACAGGGAGAGCTCCCTGCAACCGTGAGCTTCCGCGCAACCCTGAGCTTCCCCGCAACCCTGAGCTTCCGCGCAACCCTGAGCTTCCGCGCAACCCTGAGCTTCCGCGCAACCCTGAGCTTCCGCGCAACCCTGAGCTTCCGCAGAACTCCGCAATCCTTCCACTGCCTGCTGGGATCTCCCTGAGGAGAGGACACCGTCCATCAGGGACTGAGCTCTCAGCAAGAAATTCCAACCAATTCACACTTGCAATTCCCAAAGGAGAGAAGACTTTAGATGTTTTTAATGATGATTTTATATTTTACTTTCCATGAAACCGTACTTAGGATTCTACTATTTCTCAAGAAAATAAAATGTGTTTCATAGTGATGCTTATCTAATACCTGTTCATTCAGCTTTGGACTTATAGTGGAAGGGATTCTGTTTTGAAGTATTCTTTGAAGAAAACTTTGACAGTGATTTAAACAGTGTTGCAATCCTCACCATTCAAGTGTACTACAAGATGCTCACAATATAAGAATGCTTTTAGATTCTGAGTTAAAAACAAAAAGAAAGCACATAGATATGTTTCATTATTCTTTTATGAAATAATCTTCATTACAATTTTTTAAATATTTCAAATCTTTACTGGTACATTATGAATACACATTATCATCACATTTAATATTGAGGGTTTGTACCAGAATATGACATGACTTGATTCTCATTTTCTCCCTTTTCCTCCCACGCTGCATCTCCCCACCCCCTATATACATAATTTGTTTCCTTTTTTCTTTATTATTATCACATTCATTTCCTCTCATTATTTACCCCTACACTCTCTTCCCTTTTCAATATTTTCTATTTCATGATATCAACTATACATATTACAAATCATTTACAACTTCATTTTCTCATACCAGAGAAAAGATATGATATTTACACATCTGTGACCTGTTTTTTCGCTTATGAAGATATCGCCAAGGTACATCCATTTGAGTGTTAATGATGCAATCTTATCATTTTTAATGGCAGAGTGATACTCCATTCTATAAAAGAACCACATCTTCTCTATCCAGTCTTCAGTTGATGGGACATTTGGGTTGTTTCCCTTCTCCATTGTTGGTGGGAGTGTAGACTCGTACAACCTCTGTGGAGATCAGTGTGAAGATTCCTCAAAAACTAGGATTAGAGGGCCCGTTTGACCCAGCCATTGCTCTGCTAGGTATATATACAAAGGAATTAAAAGTTTCATTTCACAGAGACATATGTGCACCCATGTTTATAGCAGCTCAGTTTGTGATTGCTACATCTTGGAAGCTTCATGACAATTTATGAGAACATCATGTTAAACTGTGGACAACTACCTTAGTCCCTTCTCTCCTGGTCAAAGAGATAGGACATGAGTGTACCAAACAGCTGTGAACAGATGACAGATCTGAAATGACAGTTGAGACAGATCTGAAACCTACAGAAGCCTCACGCTCTGTCTTCTTTAACAGTTTACCAGTGACCCCAAACAGCTGAATAAGGAGAATGTGTGTGGAACATTACAGACTCTTTCCTACATCCCTAACCTAATACAGAAATTCATTCAGTTTTGACATATCATATCTTTCTTTCTCAAACATTTGAAAAGCTGCACAGTAATAATTGTTTTTCTCTTCCTTCTTATGTGAAAGTGTCATGCAACTAACAGATTGCCTTATTATTTTCTGAATCATTTCTAAAGCAAATTTCTGATACAAAGAAACTTGGAATTGACCAGTTTAATTGTATTTGAAAGGAGAACAGTAAGAGACACAGGGATTTAATTACTAGAGCATAATCTAAAAACCTAGACTCTTTGTGTTTTTGATAAAATAAGTCATAAAATACACTATTCTCTGAAAAAGTTTAACTTAATTTATATTGCAATAAATTACCTAGGTCTGCTTGTTTTTGAAATTAATCTAAGTAGTGCAAGGCTATACGACAAAATTCAATGGGATGGAATTTTCACTTTTCAAAGAGTTGCATTACTGCTTACTATTGTGCCTGAAAACTTAGCTTGATGAAATCATATGACTGTAAGTTTATGTTTTCAAATTTGAAAATATAGAAAAGAAGCATTCATTCCAATTATTTCCTTTCAGAAAAAATATCCTTTCATCTAACTGATGTGGGCATGTTGACCTATCCTGGCATATTTCCTGATTCTTAGAGAAATTGGGGGGCCAGTCTAGTGACTGCACCAGTGACTGTGTCTGGATGCTGTTGTGAAGTAGACCTACGTGGTTTCTTTCGACTTAAAACAGTGCTCTGAGTCCCTCAGACTAGAACCTGTCTTTATGTGCTCTCTGTTTGTTTTACGGTTGGAAGAACCACAGACAAATGATCTGCCTTAGCTTCTCCTTGGGACTGTCAGTTTGTCCCAGGCCCATGCCAGTGTGTTTTACACTTCACACTTCATTTTGATTTTAAATATAGGGAACTAGCTAGCAATGTATTACTCGACATTCTTATGAGACTTGAACATTTACTTTTCAATAAAATAAGTCAGTGTTTCCAAAATCACTGATTATTAGTTCAGCCAATTTATGGTATCATAATTCTTTTTGGAAAATGCTGTCATATATTATTTTTTATTTTCATAAATTCATTAGAACCTGAGCGATTCTAGATAGCATAGCCCAGAAGTCATTGTTCATTTTAAAGTTCACGAATGAGGACAAAAACCATTTGTGTTATTGTTTATGAATGATCTTCCCACCTCTGGAAATAAGGAAAGTTCCAAATACACATATAAGTAGGCAGATTGGCAAGTGAGTGTCCCAGAAGAGGCAATCATATGTCACCTTGCTTGTGTTGCTCTAATTTTTCTGTTTGATAAGACAAAGTCCAAGAATTCTTAGTGAGATGGCCTCACCAGTGTACATTTGAATATTTTATAAGAAGCCTTTGTAGCTTTCTATGGTTCTGACAATGCATGAGCTACCAATGCCATATATGTGTGGATGGCTGTGTGTGTGTGGTTGTGTGTGTACATGGCTGCGTGTGTGTGTGTGTGTGTGTGTGTGTGTGGTTGTGTGTGTGTGGTTGTGTGTGTGTGTGTTTGTGTGCGCAAGTTTCCTTACTGATATGCAAGGGCAAGAGCTGCCCTCTTTCCCCTTCTAACTCATTCTGGTCTTAGATGAGTTCTCCTCCCCTCCTCCCAGCAGGCTTAGCACATCTATGTCCTTCATTAGCATACGAGAGGTTCCCCTTATGAATCTGGCCATGAATGAGACAACACAGTAGGTCGTGTCTACTGTGAGTCTCTTCCTTCCCAATCAAGGCATAAATGACTGGCTGGTGCAATACCTCACTTTCTCTAAGGCAACAAAATACAATGAAAAGGCATTTGTGAATTTGACTTTTTGTTCCTATTTTTCCAAGTTTAGGAGCATTGTGAACATAACATTTTATCTTCTATGAAATTATATATGTAAAGACTGGGGATTTAGCTCAGTGGTTTCAGTGCAACAATGCTGGGTGTGGTGCTTCATGCCTGTAATTCCAGCACCTGGGAGGCAGAGACAGGAAGATTGTTGTGATATGACTTTGAGGCTGAGCTCAGCACCAGCCTGAACTACTAATTAAGACACTGTCTCAAAAAGAAAAAAAAAAAAGGAAGAAAGATATTATATGTATACATGAGAGTTCATTGGATATCAATGAAAATTAGTTGTTCTTAATTCAGATAAATAGAATGAATATTGAAATTTAAACTCTCTTGAGGAAACTGGAAATTGGTGGAGCTCTGCCTATAATGGATAATAATTTATATAGCAAATGTGCCCATTTACATTTTTCTTATTCACATTCTAACAATTGATTTTATAGGTACATTTATATATATTATGATTATAATCAACACTAAGAATTTGTAGTGTACATGAAACATCTTAATTCTCATCTTCTTCACATTTTAAGGGGAAAAGTAAAGATGAAAATAAATAGCCCATCTATGTCAAAGTCTGGAAATCTTGTTTTTATGTTTGGACTCTAAAAGTTTGCATAATGTGTAGAAAATGACATGTTTTGAAATTTATAATAAAAATGGCAGAAGCACATCTTTTCTGTCAGCAATGGTTTATTCTCAGCCATGTATCAGTAATTAAAGATAAGATATAGATAATAATTTGCAATAAAAATGAAAATCCTTGGGAATAAATAAGAATTTCATCCCAAAATACAAAGGTAATTTTCGTGATTTGATCAAATAATTTAAAGTGCTTAGCCTGCAGCTATCTGAAGACAAGTCAAAGCATCTTGGGATGTTCTAATTGTTTCAAAACTCCTTTTCATTCATCTTTTCCTATTTTGTCATCAACAATGAAAGTAGGGATTATATACCAGCTAGAAAAGAGACCTTAATATTCTAAACTCCAGGTTGACTCATGGGTCTTATTAGTCTTTTAATACAGCATCTATTTTGGAGAAGATTGAATTCGTACTCAAAGTAGTAATGTCAGTGGCCTTGAAGTGGTCCAGAGGCCAGTCTGACCCAGACGGCTGACCTTGGATTTTCCCAGGTCCCTTGAAGCAGCATGCCTCCTCTGGGTATATGTTGCTCTTGATGGACACTAGTAAAACCCAAGGAACAGAGCGCTAAAAATCTCCAGGGATCACCTGACACTGTACAGCAGTATCTCCTGAGTTTGAAGATCAATCTCCCATCTTTTTCTGCTACAATTTCAGACTTGCCAGTGTCCGTGTTTGCATAAATGATTATTTTCCTTTTTATTTGACTTTGCATAATGGGCTAAAGTAGTATTCACCCAAACTGTGAACATGAACTAAGCCCAAGAAAATTACCACTTATCAAGTGAGGGAGTGAAAATATTTGTCTAAAGCATGGAAACAGCATCCTACCTGTGGGGCAGATTAGGCAATGGGAACCTCAACACATTCTCTGAAAACAGAATTGTTTTTCCAAAACAATTTTACAGGTAATACATTGCCATTATGATTGTCAAGACTGTGATGAAAATGTTAGATAAAACAGGATGAAATAAAGTTATGAAAAAGTAAATAAAATGGTTGGACCAATTTGGTGTGTATGTTACCTTTCCCGAGATATAGTACATTTTCCCCTACTTTATGTATGACCTAAGAGAGAAATAGTCTTGTTCTCTAACAGTATAGTATTTTTTATAAAATGGACTTAGCATCCTGGGGTGTATGGAAAAGTAGAAAAATAAAAAATAAAATGGCCAGGGATTTAGCTCAGTGGTTCTGGCACCTGTCTTGCAAGTGCAAGGACCCAGGTTTGATCCCCAGAAACCACATACAGTACTGGGTGTGGAGACTCACGCCCAGCAGAAATCAGTACCACATACCACAGTGCCGGGCATGGTGACTCACGCCTGTAATCCCAACACTTGGGAGACAGAGGCAGAGGATTGCTGTGATGTGAGTTGGAGGTTGAGCTCAGGGCCAGCCTGAACTACAAAGCAAGACCTTGTCTTAAAAAACTAAAAAAAAAAATTTTTAAATAAAAATAAAAAAGATAAGAAAGAAAAGAATTTAACAAAAGAATTGTGAATTCTCTTGGATATAGATAAGCTAGAATCATTGGATGAATTAGTAAGCAATGGCCAGAAAACATCAGTATGTGCAACAAAGAAAGGTAAACATCAAGGCCGTCTGTTTCTTTGCCCTTCTGTTTCTATACTGTAGTCAGTGGTTTCAGAGATGATGTGTAGATGCTTGGGGCTTGTTTGATTGATGTGATGGCCCAGAGAAGTCATCAGGAAGATAGAAGTATTGTCCAGAAGGAACATGACCCAAAGTATAAGTCAAGTATGTCGCACTGTGTGAAATTTCCAACTACACAATGTCTACTAGCGATGAAAGGTACCGCCATGCAGTGGGTTGGGGAGGAGCACCCGCCTAACGACTGTGAAGTGATTTCACAGTAGGGGCTCCTGGCAAAGTGTGGACTGCTACTCATCAGGCTTAGAACACAACAGAGGGGTGACTTTGCCTTCCAGATGTTTTAGTGTAAATCTGTGTGTTGCCATGAGCTCTGGTCTTGGGTACTTGCTTAAGCAAATGTTTTTCAGTTTCTTCTATTCCTCAAAGAGGCTGAAAAATAGGATCAGTAAGAAGACTAAATGAGATATTTATATCACGTGCATGTCCAATTATGCAACCTACAATACATGTAGTATGAGTTACTAGAATCGTTAGGTATCATTATCCTGTCTTGGTTGTATTTAGAAAGGTGTTTGTTTCCCTAATGAGGAAGAGAAGCTAAGTAGAACATGAGGAGATACAGAAAAGGAGTTATTGATGGTAGCCATGAGACCCTCTAAGTATCTTTGGTCACTAATAACAAGCATTTAAACTTAGTCTATGACATGACTGCAAAAGGTGTAACTCTGATGAAGACTGTGTTTAGGAAGGAGAACATTTCCCATCAGTTCCCACCTGCAGACACAGACATAGAAGCCTCTCTACAGACTTCTAGAGGAAGAGTTGGAACTCCAACTGTGGATGGATGAGGCTCTCCACTCATTCCAGTCTGGAGTTTCAGACCTTCAGGCACTTCTGAGGCTGGCTTGTCCTTTCATTTCTCCAACCTTTGATAAAACAGAGCAGAACAAAACAAAAGTAACTCACATTTATGAATCCAGTCCTTGTATTATCTTTTCTTTCACTACCATAACTGCACATACACATTTATACACACGTAGTACAACGGCCTAAAAATGCTACATATAATGTAATGTTGTGTTTGGTTGAAATGGTCAGGCATACATACACTCAGTACACTCTCATAAATACAACACAGTTGCTTACAAAGTGCATGGGAAATGGATATCTTCCTTCCTTTCCTCTTTTCTTTTCTTCCTTCTTTTCTACCTTGATTTCTTTAATTAATTCTTTTAATTTACTTTGAAACCAGTAATATAAATAATGACTTGTCAGTCCATCCAGGAAGCTTTTCCTCAGCATCACAGGTCATAAATGAGGACTAAAATTCTAGTCTTGACATAGCAGAATGCTAAGGAAAGTTGCAACCTGATTTCACTCTTTTGTACATCTTTCTTTCCTGTTTTTTATGTCAGAGAACATTGAGCTTTGACAAAAACCACTTTAACCTATGCTAATGCCTATTCTTCTTCTGGTCTACTGACACTTTTTAAACTCTAGGATCTCCAGGAAAACTTTAAAAAAAAGCTAAGACCTTTGAGTGAGTACTTGTCATTTTTGATGAGTAATTATTTGGGAGAGGATCATTCAGAATCCACATCCAAGGCCTACCCAGTCACTCTTGACTACATTAGAGTGTCTCTCATTTATACTGCATTTCCATTATCTGAGCAAGTTATCATGGGAGATTTTTTGGGAATTTTAGTACTGACAGAGAGGCTACATTGTCACCTTTCGAGACTGAAATATGTTACCATCAGTAACAAAGTTTGAAAAGGATGCAAGAAAATTTTATTACCACTGTCTCTAAGGCAATAGCAATTTTCTAAAAGAGTGGAAAAATGCAATAAGACTACAGCGTCCTAGCAACCACACAGCTGTTAATGTTGACAATTTGTTTTGGGCATTTTAACCCACAAATAATAAAGACTAAAACACTTAAAATCTTATTACTAGAAAAAGTTATAGAGTAAAGAACAAAAGGACAGAGGGCATGAATGGTGCAGACAGAGAAGCCACACCTGAATTGTGATTCAAGGCGGCAGCATATTCTGTATACAAATAAACAGGCTTCAACACCTGCTGTTGTGATGGCATCTGGCTTGAAAGTAACACACATCTGCTTGCAATTTGCAGTGGGAGACCACGACAGTAAAGAAGTGCAGCCTGTCACTGAATATGCAGCCTTGTTAAGTTACTAAAAGAGTCCAAGGGAGAAATAATGAATGGATTAGTCGGGACACGTGACTCTCATGTGACAACATGATAGATCTGTTGTCCCCTTGCCCCCAGGTTTCCATTATGTTTCTACCCCGAGCCATCATTTAATAGACTGTAAACATTATCAAGTGCTGTCTAAATGGAAAGCTCATTTTAAAAGAGAATTTTTCCAACAGTTTTCATGGCTTGCATATTTAATGATAAATATCTCCTTAGAGTTGGCATGGACACTATGTAACCACGCAGACTTACGTACCCTCTAGGAGTCCTTGGAAGGGACAAAGTGCACACTCCGTGGTACAAGCAGTGCCCAGAGTGGTAAACTCTGCCTGTGTCCGAACAGGTCCCAGGCTGTGCAGGATCCTGCCTCCTCTTTCCCATTAGAATGAAGGAACTCTCATTCTGTGAGACTGTGAATTTGGGCACTGGCTTACTCTGTTGCCTCTTTGCCCTGTGCCACAAGGACTGAGAAGGTTGGTGACATCCCTTGGGTCAGAAAGTTGGAAAGAGTCTTTCCTATGGGGGAGGGGCAAAAAGGAACAGTGCAGGTGTCGGACACACCAACCTTCAGCGCTTTCACCCCTTTCCCTCATTTCCTGAGTCTAGGGCTAATTCTGCAAAATACTAGAGTTAGATTAGATCTGTCTCGCTGGATAATGAAAGCTCAAGTTCTCAGTGAACGAATCAAGAACACTATTAACCTAAGAAGGACAATAATGGTAAATGATTTAAAATTTAGATTCAGAAAATGATATCATCACCTCATCAAAATAGATTTTAAATATTTGTGTCCTCATTAAAATACGTGTCTGACTAATAAGGAAAGATTTCAACTTAAAAAAGGGATGGAGTGGATGTGATGTTAAATGCCTGTAAGAACCAGCGAAGGCCACTGTGGGAAAAACAATTTGAAAAGCATTTTTCTACTTGAACAGCAAAACAAAATTGATATACGGATAAATCGTCAAATACTCTGCTTAGAATCTATATACAAGCTCTTATTTATAAATTCCTTTCATCATCTGGAATACACAAGAGTACTCTGGATGCATTCATATTTCACTCAGTTGTTTAATCATATCGCATGTGAGTGAGCATCCCAGTTCTCTGAGAGGCTGAGGCAGGAGAACTGCAAATTTAAATCCAGCCTAAGCAACGTAGCAAATGAGTAAGACCGTGTCTCAAAATACGGAAGTAATTTTTTTAAAGTGATTAAAAACAAAACAGATAGTTTTATTTTTTTCTTACTCTGGAAAAATGAAAGTTGAGATTGATGACTTTATTTTTCAACTTAAACATGTATGGGCAGGCTGAGGAGAGGTGCACAGAACCTAGATGTGGCATGGAGCAGGGCTCAGCCAGGCCGACGCTCTCTCTCTCTGTATCTTTAGAGGTTTCTTTTCTATAGGGCAGACTTCTAATTTTTTTTAACCCAGGGAGTATATTATTTTAATATTTTAATTACTAGTGTCTGATTTCTTTACTATTGGACACTTTTATTCTTTTATAGATTTTAAATGTTTGTTCATTCATAAGTCTAGGTTATAATTATTTTCAGGTAGCAAAGAGTAAACCCAAGAACTAGAATTTAGACTGTATAATCTGAATTGAGTGAAATAGTTTTGCCTGGAGCTACTATTAAATCTTCACTTCCCCAAGTGTTAATTAGTGAGTCTATATTAAATTTTGTCCCCAGAAAACTTGAAGCACTGAATATTTAATTTTTCATTACACAGTGTCTGTGGTTCGGATCTCTAGACATGTGCATATTATCATCTTCCGAAATACACAACTTCAACAGGGTTTCATAAGGGTCTTATAAGACTTGTTTTGCAGAAGACTCATTTCCCTGTTGTAAGTTATAGTTGGCTTCCTAGAAGAGAACAAGGAAAGTTGCAACTCACCCATGTATTTAAATGTTGTTAATTCTACTACTGGCCTGTAATGAACGCTTAATAAGTAGGCATGTTCTGTGTGCTCTTATATAAATGCCTATCAAGCCCTATTTTATAAATGCACATTTTTAAGACTCAGAAAGTCCTGCATGTTGTCATGCCTCCCCAGTTCTACTTTACTGTGGAATTATAGATTTCAGAATGCACACTTTTTGCAGCATACAGCATATTTATAGCTATAAGATTTTTTATTTATCATAGACATCTAGTGAGAATTAGGACCGACGAATTCCTTTGTATAAACACTTTCACTACAT
This sequence comes from Petromus typicus, assembly GCA_004026965.1. Taxonomy (NCBI): domain Eukaryota; kingdom Metazoa; phylum Chordata; class Mammalia; order Rodentia; family Petromuridae; genus Petromus; species Petromus typicus. Next base: position 5,476 of record PVIR01001384.1, on the reverse strand, counting down.
CTACCTCTAAGAGTATATTTTGTGTCACTCTCATATGGAAAATCCTCACAAGTATTCTTAAACTATGTGCAATAGATATCAAACCTTTGAGACTAGAGTCTCCAAAGTAGTGGCCAAACTGTATTATTTTAATTTTATTCAAGTGTCTACTAATATTCTGACTTGAACAGAGAAGCTGTCTATCCTGAGGGGATGCACTTTTCTTAGAAGATCCCATTATATGTTTCATCCAATAGAAAAACCTCAGCTCTTCAGACATTTCGCTTGGAACCATAGTCAATACCACCTTCCCTTTCCAAACTTCCATGTTAAACATTTTCTAAATGAGTGTTGTTTACATCAAATCTCTAAGAGCTACTACTCAAATCTCATTCCCTGCTGAACTCTGCAGAGGAAAAGATATAATAGGATTTATGAAGGTACATAAATACATCCCTAGGAATCCCACAGGTGGATTGTATTGATGATGATGGTGATCTGCGCACGACAGCCTTCTGACCAATGAGACCATCATGATATGAGGATCTCTGTGTGCCCAGAGCAGCCACAGAGAAGTTAACATTATGGAAGTGGTATTTGCCCTCCTCTGGGATGTTTCACAAACTGAAGAGACCATAAGCCTTCAGAGCAGTCGGGCAGGTGTTCACTGCCCACCGGAGACTCACTCCCTGCATGATGTCACGCAGTTCTTCATTGATCATGCAGCAGATGTGGCTCCAGGAAGAGAATAAAACTTATCAGACACAGGCTGTTCCTTTCAGCCCCCCACGTGACTCTAACAAGCTACCCAAAACTACGAATGGCACTGAGTAGCAAAGGGGATGTAATTTCTATTTCATTAGTACAAGTTGTAAGATAATTTACTGTAATAAAAATGATAACTTGCCTGAAAGTTTCTCAATGTCTGTAGTAGTGAAGAGGATGAATTTCTCACATTAAGCCAAGGTTTTCTTCAATTGCTTTTGGATCCTATTTCTCAACCCTTACCCGCTGCTGGTGCTTCAGACATTTTAAATTCATCCACAGCAACATTCTGAAACTGACCTTAAGCACATCAGTTCCTCTGTTTTCAAAAGACACTGAAAAGGAAAATAAAGCCTGACTCTTCTTTTCAAAAACAAATACTAATGTCTAAGTTTTCTGGCCTATTAATCTGTGCAAAATTCTTGTGTCATTATAAATTCACTGGAGGTATTTTTCCCAGAACAGTAAATTCCAGCTGAACTAAAATATTGATGACCATCTTTTTTCCCTTTTTTATTCAACTTTACACCTTAATTTATATTTTAATATAAATATAATATTGCATTTTTGCAAAGGGAGTAGGAACCATGTCTTTTATAAGGCATTATCTTCATTAATTGTTATATTGTAAAAATTAAAACGTTTCTTATAATTTTAAAATCATCCAAACAACCCTACAAATGCATCATTTTCCCACTTAAAAGTAAAACATTAACAAAGATTCAGCATAAAACCATGTTTTTCTTTCTGTTTTGTGCAAACAGAAGCCAAACTACATTCTGCCCACTTCCTCCTGTCCTCTTGTCCAGCCAGAACCACATCAGTGTAGGATTTTACTGAACATTTGTTATTTGACTTGTGAAATCTGTGCTAAAAGGCTTTTTAGTTGAGATCATATTTAGGAAATATTTTCAATGATATAGGAATCATACGTGTCATTAAGATACTATCTCGTAGGCTGACGATTGCACTTATTTCTGTCATAGTGTTCTCCCTACTACTTAGAGCAATGCGTTTCAAACATAGTTAACAAATTTTGAGTAGCTGAGTGTGTAGAGTTAGCCAAATAACACTTCCACCAAGAAGGACTAAAAATCACCCCAAGAGGGAAGAGATCATTAGAGAAAATTGAAAACAAAATATTCAGTCGCTAGAACCCACTGCCAAATATGACAGGACTCCAACAGTACAACTGAATTACGACTAAGTTGGAAGATCCAGGCCACATGGAACTTTAAATCTCCCAAGGAAAGACTTATTATGAGAAATACACTGTCTGTGTTTAGTAAGTGCCACAAAATGTACAGCTGAAGGAATTGGTGGAGATTTGGCTCCACTTGCAGACTGGTGAATTGCCTTTTAATTATTAGACCTCTAGCACCTAAGTCATGAAAGAGTGGACTTCAAGGAACAGCCAGCCTCTACGTGAAGGAATGAAAGCAATTTTCCTGCCTTTTTCTGCTAGGACATAGCAAGATCAAAACTAACACCTTGTAAGATGAATTTTTAATTGTTTATATTGCAATATTATTTAATATTTCAATGTTATGAAAAATTAAGATAAAAACAAATTCTAACAGTCATAGCCAAGCTTTTATAATATTACCTAAATTAAATTTAGCATTAGATTTCCATGAAAACCATACTATTTTCACTGGTGACAGCATATTGAAAATGACTTATTTGGAGAGGAAAAGGAGAAAATTTAGAGCACAAAACCCTGGTGCATTAATCCAATATAGTTCTTTAATAGTTGTCAAGGCTCAAAAGTACAATTGCAGTGGCACTACAGTTCATGAACTTAATTCTTTCCACAGTTCTGATCACGAATCAAATTGGTCACGGACCAAATAAAATTTCCCCACAAGGTTAGATGTCACCAGATATGGAGTTTCCAAACAGAAGCAAAATTTCTGCAGAATGCTTTTGCTCGCTAACAGAAATGATCACGGGCCAAAGCATTCATGAACTGAGGCACCACTGCAATAGGAAGCAAGAAAATGATGGCAACCTTTCATTAAATAAATTGTTTCTTTAAATATTCTGATTTTGTCTTAGTCTGCAAAACATTCTTTTCCTCTAAAGTTAGAGCGCTATTTATTGCTTCACAAAATTGATATTGCTACTGGTGGACATGATGATAAATCAAACTTCACGTAGATTGGTAAGTAACGTAGCATTGCCTAAGCTCACTGTGGATTCCTTGCTGCTAAAGACAATGGCCAGAGATGCTGGTATAAGACCTTGGCCTTGTGAGGTCTCAGAGAAGAAATGTGATCACATAGGAAATGACTGTGCTACAGGATGATTATGCAAAAGTGATGGGGAAAAGAGTGGCAAGACTCTGAGAGAAAACTTTTTTCTACCAGCTGAGCAAACCTTCCTTGAATTCACCCAGGCTGAGTAACTAGTCATTGCAAGGAGTGCGAACTTGGGTGGGTAACAGAGGAAGATTTCACCCGCAAAGTCTATGATGAGATCCTGAAGAGTCTGAGATTACATTTTGACAGTTCTTCTGTTCCCTTGTAAATCATATAAGCAAACATCCATAGTTCCTTCTGCTGCTGTGTCAAAAAGTAGTAACTGGATAGGTGTGATGGTGAGTGTTGATGATAAACTTGGTGGAATGAAGAGACATCAGGAAATTGGCCAACCCACTTCCGGGTGTGTCTGAGTGTATGGGTGGAGGCAATAAGCTTGTACATCAGCAAACTCAGAGAAGAGACCACATTGGATGTACTGCGCTGCTCTGTCCAAGGATTTAAGAGTCCCAAATGGAGCAACAACAAAAAAAGACATAAAGAAAAAGCCAGATACAGTGGTGAATGCCTGTAACCCCAGGCAGCACTCGGGGAGGCTGAGACAGGAGCATCACAAGTTCCTGCACAGTCAGGGCCTTTTAGTGATTTAGACAAAACCTGTCTCGAAAGTGATAAAGGACTGTGATATGAACCAGTTCAAAAACCATGTATCAATTCCCAGTGCAACAAAGATGGAAGAAAGGAGAAAACTGCCTGGGGCAGGGGTAGGCAAGCTGTAATGGTTTAGAAGAAGTGAGTATTTTTCCTGCTGTCATCCCGTATAGACTTGAGATTCCTAAGACTGGAACCAGAAGACTCCAGGGACTTTCCAGTTCTGCAGCCTCAGGCTCTTCTCAGGTTTCCAGTTTCTAGCTTCTCTGAATAGCCATTGGCTTCCTCGCTTTCCAGCCTGTAGGGGGCCATTGTCATGCAGCCGCCCTCTGACTATGTAAGTCAGTCTAACTATTAACACTAGTAATTGTAAGTGCATGCGGCTGCTTCTGATCATCAGAGAACCCTAACAGGGTTTCCTCTGGTAGATATTTTGGGATGGTTTGACTTCAGATAGAAGTTATGCCACCATTTAATTTCACTGTGGGCAGCCTTGGAAGACACCCCAAAGATGTAGGCTATCAGCCTGGAGAATGCTGTAACTGCTGATCATAAGAGACACGCTGTATATATTAAGACGCTACAGGGAGAGAAAGTAAACAGTGATTTATAACTCCAGGCTCGCTTTGAAAGTCACAAGGGCAGACCCTGGCAATTGCAGGTGCTGATTTGTGTTTAAGGTGTCTCTCAAAGGAGTGACTCGAAAAAGCCTTGGCCATAGTTAAAGCATGGAAATACTGATACTACGTGGCCTTGGATTTCCCAGCAATGCAAAATGCAGAAAACTCTGAAAGCTTGTTTTTCATAGATGTGACCAAGAAAAATTGTGTCAGCATGTAATATAGAATGGACTTTGACTCTTTCCATAGTGAAAGGTTTGATTTTTTCTGTCATGATTAATTGTACTTTTTTGAGCATCCCTTGAATATCTTCATTCTCACATTTATAGAAAGCACAGCCAGTTGTGGACACCAAGGAAATGGCACCTCTCTCTCTCTCTCTGAGGGATTTGGGGGCAGTTATCTCAGAGGATGTTACTGGAGTGTGATGGTGTTATTAAAGTCAGCAGCAGGCAGAGGTAGACTCCCTGCTTAGGTGGGGGATGGCAAAGGACAAAAGAAAATGAGGCCTAGAGGAGCTGGCAGTGAAAGCTAGACAAGTAGCAAGCTGAGGATTCAGAATGAGAGCAAGCAGCAAAGAGGAGACTGGGGAAGAAGAGGCTCCTTGAAGTGCAGGTGAGAGTACACGCCCCGAAAGGAACAGAAGTCAAACACATGCATCACCTCAGATTAAGCATAGCTCCCTGGACTGTGGCTGACTCAGATCCCAGTGCCCAGGGAGGAGGTGAGATGTCAGAGGGCTGAGAAAAGAATATAGCTGAGGGTGAAAATCAGAGAGGAACTAAGGGGAGTGTTCTCTCATCTAGCAAATGACCGCAGGGACTGAGATGTAGCTCAGTGGCACCACGCTTGACTTGGAAGCGCAAGTTCCTGAGTTCACTCTATGCTACCTAGGGGAAAAAGTGACTGGAGCTGTTTTCTAGAGACACTAAATGAGCAGAAAACTATAAAATAGCCACAAAACACATATGTAAATCAGTTCTTACAAAACACTGTAATGGCAAGATTAACATGCTTTGTGCTATATTCATATGTATTCCTCCAGTGTTTAAAATAAGACAATTTATGTAAATATCCATCTCTTTTATCATCACTTTTAAATAACTTCATCCCATATGCTTTATACACATTTGCTTTTTGTGACAAATGGCATAATAGTTTAAAATTTAATTCAGGAAAATACCCTAAAGATATTATGAG